>JANAVB010023996.1:18679741-18692241 GCA_029216955.1 Iris pallida
ACATATAAAGATTAGTGTACTTCTATTATATATAGAGAGAGAAAAATGATTTCATGTATGCATTGAATATGTATTCTTTCAAATATATATACTATGAATAAATATAGAGTTTCTTACGAATTTATAAGAATTATATTATAATAAATTATTTTACCTAAACAAACCTTAATAAGAACTTCACTTTTAGGAATAGATGTATATGTACTGTTTGGTAATACTTGGTTGTTGTTGGGTTCTGCTAGGTTTTCTATGGGCATAGTAGCATTAGCACGTGCCTAGGCTTGGGTATGACTTGTCACGTTCAATCTCAGTACGGATTAGACAAGACTCAGGCAAGTATACCTTGCCTTCCTCTACAGTTTATTTTCATGTTTATAGTTTCCTGTTTTATATATGTTTTCATCTTATTCTCTAGTTGATGTGAGTCTACCTATATGTTTCCTGCGTTCCATGTTTTGCTAAATTATCGTCTTGCTTGTATATCAGTTTCATGAATAGATAATGTAGTTACACCAGGCTTGTTCACTTTATAGTTCATACTAGAGTTGTCTTTACCCGTGTCTGGACTGAGTTGCACCTTGTCTCACCAGTATCTTACTTAGGTCGTGTCATAGAATGAGTATGTGTAACTGAACTGCTATTTGCTAGTATCAATTTCTTGCAACCTATGAGTCCACATTCGGGGCGAGGGTTGACTGTTTGCACCTGCGAGTCCACACTCGGGACGAGGGTGATTGTCGTGAACTAACTTACGAGTCCACACTCGGGGCGAGGGTTAGTGATTAGTTCAAATCCGCGAGTCTACTTGGGACGAGGGTTTGGTATTCTATTGATCTCTTATTTACTTGTTCTTCCAGCAGTTCATTTATGTGTATTAGTTCCCGTATCTGTGTCCATAGTTACTTGTCAGTAGCCACTTGTCAGTTTTGTCTCGTTTTCTGTTTATATCATGTTTATATTTCTATGCATAATAGAACTGTTAGATAGGCATGTTTATATGTATCTTGCTATGTTCCCTGAGGACCTGATGATCTCTTCAGGTTTAGCGATTGCAAGGAGTTGGTTAGCAGAGCAGGATGGCGGATGATTATGCCACTTATGGGTTCAGATGATTACTATATTGCTTGCGAGATTCAGGTATCGATACCATGTTTATTGTTCAGCTCGTGCTTTCCTTTTATTATCATGAGATATCCTATTTATTGATTCAGTTTGTAGACTCTTGTTATATTCTTTGGAGTCTTATTGGATATTATGCTAGTGGGCTGCAGACCACGAACCATGGTTGTTCATTCATGTTTATATTACTCTTGTGGATTGAGATATAGATTGCATTGCCATGATTTGGCAGCATACCATAGCCTTGACAGCGTTTACGTATTCGAGTCGGGCTGGAGTCCGCTCGATGCGTAGCTGGCTTGCTCAGGAGCTCGCGTCCGAAAAGTGGGTGCGGTTCATGACAAGTTTTTTTGATGGCCCATGCAGGTCTGAGCATATCGTATCGGTTACGTAATTGTACTGATACGAGCCTGCGAATATGACTAAACCTTAGAAATCTCAATCCACACTGCCTTGAATTTTTTTTAGAAATTTCTCTACCGTTCTTGAAACTCCATATTTTCTTTCGATTATTCTTCCTTGCTTTCCCGTACCATTGATTCTCGTCCCTTCCTATTCCGGGGTGACGAATGATTGTGCTGTCTAGAATTTATCAGAAATTCTTACGTTATAGTATAATATTGCTTGATTATTTAATTTTTGGTTGTTTGATAGATATGGGGGATTAAAGATACCATATGTCCTAGATATTTTGGTAGAATTATTAGCCACTAGTTAGAAGGTTATAAGATTTTAGTGACCGTATTTTGAGGAGTAGTGCGACCAAAGGTGGGTAGAAATCCTCAAGTATCCGGAGTTATAAAATGACTAGAGAAGGTCATAAAATATTTTTTGAGAAATTAAATTTGAGGAGATTAAGGTAATAGTAGACTTTGATTTTTAAGGACTAGTTATGAATTAGAATTTCGAGGATGAAATTATTTTTAAGGTGGGTAGATTTGTAGCTCCCCTTCCCGATTTTTTTTGAAATATTTTATTTATTTATTTATTTGATTTAAATGATGGTTTTTAGAAGTTTATAAATAATTATTTAGTTAATTATTACGATAGATGACTTTAGCCATGGTGGAGTTTTGAAGTACCAAACGACTAAGAATCATGGCACGGATAGTGCAGTGGCGTGCCTTGACTAGTGTACTAGCCATGCCAAGAAAGATCCAGCCATAAGTGTGTTCTAACTAGGAAAACCATACCAAGTTACGACTTGACCCCTATAAAATAATTTAATTATTTATTTATTAATATTATGACTTTTAGGAGGCCGGTTGTACCATTCTTGCCCGAACTTGACCGAAACTAAACCCGAGCCCATGTAGTCATGTAGTGCGTCCAGAGACGTCCATGTAGATGCATCTGGTGTAAATATGTATTGGTAATTTGTTTTAATGGTTTATTATTAATTTTTATAAATAATTGTTATTTATTATATAAAGGTTATTGATATTAGATGAATTATTATTATGGAAAAACTTTTCCTAATTTTTTGGAAATATTTTCTATTTAAGATTTTGTATAATAAATTTTGGGTTTATTACTATTTTTTATTATAGCATTTTATCGTAGGATTTATCCTGAGCTAATAAATATTATTTATAAATCTATTTGAAAAATTCCTATTCAATATTTTTAGGTTATTGGATTAGAATAACATATATAGGGATATATATAGTTGATGTGAGCCCTAGACTTAAATTTGGATTATGAGTCGTTAGATTTAGGTTAGAAATTATTGAAGGATATCAGCCTTCCAAACACACACAATTAACTACTAAATCATGGAATGGATATAGGCCATAGGATCAACCCAAGACTTAATCCCAACCACCCGTTAAACCCTACAGTAAATTTAGGTATATATAAATATACCCAAGGACAGGTGAATGACCACGTTGCAACCGCCCAAGGTGTCGCACCATCTAATCGACCTCTCTTGCGTGTGGCCAACTAGGCCAGAGGAGAATGGCAGCAGCGAGGAGTGTTACTCCGTGCCGAGAGCACGCCGGGGATGCCCAATTATACGCCCAGCCTACCAGACCCGGCCGCGCACCACCGACCGAAGGTCCCCGCGACGTCGCCACTATCGGCCTCGCCTTTCGGGCAGCGGATGTTATCGACCAATGCCGGGACTCGGTCGCTCTCGGGTTACCGGAGACATTCCCTCCCATGCGAGTGCAAGCATTGCCACGGATCTCAGCGATGCGCTCGCACGCGTGTCTTCCATCGGCATCACCATCACGCGGTAACACTATTGACCACCACCGCAACCATCGCCACTATCACACGACCTCGCCCTCCTCCGGGAACCAGAGCCAACTGCCTGCTCTATTTTCGGGCCGACGCCTCGAGCACAAGTTGCTTCGACCCCCATACGGCCGGTCAACCGAGCATCCTCTCGCGGCAACTACTAATCCCTTCCGTTCTGTCATCAAGTTTCTGTTATCGAGCTCATCATTACACTGAACCCTTCCAGGCCACCTTGTTACCATCTCGCCTTCGCATCGAGTACATTAGTCGAGCGTCGATTGGAGAATCAATGCATGCAACGTCCGCTATAAGAAGAAGAAGAGAAAACCGCTGGAGTTATGCGTAGGAAAAAAAGGGTACTGTAACACCAGTGAAGGGAAGGAGGACCCATACTTTTAATTGGTAATCCTTTCACGTCCTTGTGTCCCCTATAATTAGTGCATGAATGTTAGGGTTTAATAGTACTTTAGTTTATATGCCTAAAATATAAGTACATTAGTTTAGTGAAAGTATTATATTGTTATATACATAAGGATATAATCTAAGTTGTATATGTTACAATAATTCTATGAATATATTTACAAATGCTGTATAGGAGTGTGTGATAGGAAATTTCAAAATGTGTATAAGGTATCTTTATAAATATTTAAACTTTATGTTTTTTTATAAGTTTCCCATATATATATATATATATATATATATATATATATATATATATATATATATATATATATATATATATATATATATATATATATAAACAAAGAATAATTGTATATTTATATATATCTAGATAAGACGTAATTTATGAGAAAAAAAGTTGAGTATATAAAGTTATATGTTTTTCTAAATACATTTTCTGAAAATTTGGGTTATATATATTTTCTCAAATATAAAGGTTAGCGTACTTCTATTATATATATAGAGAGAAAAATGATTTCATGTATGCATTGAATATGTATTCTATCAAATATATATACTATAAATAAATATAATGAGTTTCATATGAATTTATAGAATTATATTAGAATAAATTATTTTACCTAAACAATCCTTAATAAGAACTTCACTTTTAGGAATAGATGTATATGTACTGTTTGGTAATACTTGCTTGTTGTTGTGTTCTGCTAGGTTTTCTATGGGCACAATAGCAAAAGCACGTGCCTAGGCTTGGGTATGACTTGTCACCTTCAGTCTCAGTACGGATTGGATAAGACTCAGGCGAGTATACCTTGCCTTCCTCTATAGTTTATTTTTATGATTATAGGTTCCTGTTTTATATATGTTATCATCTTATTCTCTAGTTGATGTGAGTCTACCTATATGTTTCCTGTGTTCCATGTCTTACTAAATTATCGTCTTTCTTGTATATCAGTTTCATTATTAGAGAGTGTAGTTACACCAGGCTTGTTCACTTTATAGTTCATGCTAGAGTTGTCCTTACCCGTGTCTTGACTGAGTTGCACCTTGTCTCACTAGTATCTTACTTAGGTCGTGTCATAGAATGAGTATGTGTAACTGAACTGCTATTTGCTAGTATCAATTTCTTGTAACCTATGAGTCCACATTCGGGGCGAGGGTTGACTGTTTGCACCTGCGAGTCCACACTCGGGGCGAGGGTGATTGTCGTAAACTAACTTACGAGTCCACACTCGGGGCGAGGGTTAGTGATTAGTTCAAACCCGCGAGTCCACTTGGGGCGAGGGTTTGGTATTCTATTGATCTCTTATTTACTTGTTCTTCCAGCAGTTCATTTATGTGTATTAGTTCCTGTATCTGTGTCCATAGTTACTTGTCAGTAGCTACTTGTCAGTTTCGTCTCGTTTTCTGTTTATATCCTGTTTATATTTCTATGCATGATAGAACTGTTAGATAGGCATGTTTATATGTATCTTGCTATGTTCCCTGAGGACCTGATGATCTCTTCAGGTTTAGCGATTGCAAGAAGTTGGTTAGCAAAGCAGGATGGCGGATGATTATGACACTTATGGGTTCAGATGATTACTATATTGCTTGCGAGATTCAGGTATCGATACCATGTTTATTGTTCAGCTCGTGCTTTCCTTTCATTATCATGAGATATCCTATTTATTGATTCAGTTTGTAGACTCCTGTTATGTTCTTTGGAGTCTTATCAGACATTATGCTAGTGGGCTGCAGACCATGACCCATAGTTGTTCATTCATGTTTATATTACTCTTGTGGATTGAGATATAGATTACATTACCATAATTTGGCAGCATACCATAGCCTTGACAGCGTTTACGTATTCGAGTCGAGCTGGAGTCCGCTCGATGCGTAGTTGGCTTGCTCACGAGCTCGCGTCCGAAAAACGGGTACGGGTCGTGACAGGTGGGACAAAAATTCTCCTTGTTCTCTGTAATATTTTTAACATGTCCATTCAGGACAAGAGCAAATACATAACTCTCATACAGTTCATAACATGGCAGGAAATGTAGGACAAGCAATAGAATAAAAGACATGAAATACTGTAAAAAGATGTATATGAATAGTAAAAGTAGATAAATCTAATTACATGAAGGTTGTATAGAAAATAAGAACTGTGAGTGAATATAAGTGATTTAGAGCACAAGATGGTTATGTAATCGGTTTGGGTTGCACATGCCTAAGTTAACAGAGTTGTACATGATGAAACTACTTAGGAATTGACCACATAACCACTTCTACTCACCCTACCCCAATCAATACACAAGGATCTAGTCATGTTACGTTACGTACATGAGGTTTGGTTATACATGAAGCACATGTGAACATGAGAGTACATGAGAGCACATGAGTGTACATGAATAACATGAGTATAGGGAATACATGATGTACGTGAAAAGCACAGGACATAAAGTATCTGATGTACCCAATGAGAGGATAACATCTCATGAAAAGATCCATATAGTACCAATTCGTGATAGCAGCGTGACAGCATCAAGTAAAGCAGTCTAAAGCAAGCATATTAGTCCTATCAAGAATGAAACGATCAGAGCATATATTCGCCTGATATCCTGACGACTGATGAGAACAGATGTCCGAACCAGAGTAACTGAGTCCTATTTAGAGCAACACAGGTTACAATATGTTCAATATATGATAATTGAAGATTATAATGCATTCTACATGATTCTAGGTCAATCTAGGTCAAAGTCTACTCTTGTTTAACTCTGGTCAACCTTCTAGTCAAACTAGGTCAACATCTAAGCTAACTTGGTCAACTGTATAGGGTTTGGTCAAACTCTAGTCAACGTGCTCAATTAGGGCTATTTTGGTCCATTCTAGGTCATCTATAAGTATCACAACTATAGGTTAAAGATTACTAAGTTTCACTTTAACATATATACACATAGTATATATGTAAAGGCAAGCTAACCTATAACATATGTCTATACATATACATATATCTTTCCAATACATAACATATATACATAGGCCTAACCTATATACCTTATACATATATTTCTCAAGCTCATAAATACCATATATAGATACGAAGGTACACTACAATAAAAAGACCTATTAATAACGTTTGATAAGTGGATTTCATGACGGCTGATAAAAAACGTTATGAAAGTTCGAAATACCTTTTTTCTATGACGGTTTGGGCTAATTTTGGACTTTTCATAACGTTTATAAAACAAAACGTTATTAATATTTTAAAGCGGTGGCAAACTTGTAATATTTTTTAAGTTATTTTTTGACAAAATCCTGCGCTTCAATAAATTTTTTTCTCTCCCACTCGTTCTGGTCTTCTCCTTCTCCGATCCTTTCTTCTCCCTCCTCTCCCCCAACTCAAAAATCCCATAGATCCAAAACCCTAACTCTAGTTTAGCAACACCCTCCTCTCCTCCTCTTCTTCTCCTTCCTTTCCCCCAACTCCAAAACCCTAACGCTAGATACAAAACCCTAAACCTAGTTAGAAAGGGAGAAGGAGATGGAGAGGGAGCTGGCGGCGCGGGCGGGCCGACGACTCTGGCATGGCCTCTTTGACGCCGACGTCGCGTTAGGTGAAAAAACAGAGCGGGACAGCCGATTGTGGTCTCTCCGCTCTTCTTTCTTCTTTTCGATCGGGCGTTGGCGAATTCGCGGTGGTCGCCGAACTCGGCGGCGCACGAAGGACCGATGGACCAGTACATCTCGTACGTCTCCCGGCACCGCGCCTCATCCTCTGGCATCAGGAAGTAGAGCCTTCCGAAGAAGGGCATAGTCGAGTTTACATGAAGCACATCTGGATGCTCAAACAAAGGATATTAGCCAGCTAAAGCTTTAAATAAAGGAACTTGAGAAGAAGGAACTGGTTGCAAATGAAAGCGTAAATCACCTCTTTATTTATATTAAGTATTTCAATATTCTTTCCCATTATCACCATTAGGAAGTGCTAAAATATCTATTTTTGGTTGTGGATGATATGCAAATAAATTTCTTGAACACTGAGGACTTACTATTCCCTTTTTTCATTCTAAAGGTTGAAGGCCTCATGACGGACATTGCAGCTGCAGAAGAAGAGATTGCAAGATGGAAAGCAGCAGCAGAGCAAGAAGCTGCAGCAGGCAGAGCTGTTGAACAAGAGTTTCTCTCACAGGTATGCTGGATAGCTAGAAATTCATGGTAAATCATGTTAAATTTGATAAGCAAATTGCACTTGCCAATTGTACCGCTGTTATATATTATCACACTACAAGAATATATGAGACTAACATACTATCACACTACAAGAATATATGAGACTAACGATAGACATATCCGTCATATGTTAGAAACCGTCGCCAGATTGCCACTATTTTAGCAACAAACTAGCCAAGAGCCAAGAACCATATATGGAACAAACCATCACCATCCTTCTTGTATATGACCAGTCTGGTGGTATTATTATTACTTAGTTGACTGTTAGCTAAGAACCACAGATGGAATTTTTGTTTTATACTTTTTATTCAGCCGAACTATGCTTGAGTAGGAAGGACCAAGAGAAGTCATAACAGTCTCTAAAATAGTGATGCCTCTTGAGATCTAACCGTTGTTGATACTTGATGGCTCTTGAGTAGGAATTTCTGGTGCATTCTCTACTTCCTGATGTCGGAGGACCAGTGCATTCTGAACTCGGTGGCGCATGGAGGACCGACGGACCAGTGCATTCTCATTTGGCCCATTGTATAAATTCTCTATATGTTGTCCAAATTTTGGAATTTTCATCATACAACAAAACAAAAGTTTAACAAATTTAAGCTATTGAAGACTAAATTAAATATAGTTTTAATCATTTTTATTGAACAAGAAAAGAGAAAGTTTAATCAGTATTCAAATCCTAAACTGGGGCACAGTCAAGTGTGGATTGATTCTTAGATTTCTTGTTAGAGCATCATTACGGAGGCCCATACCAATTTCTACATTCTAGATTTAGAATATAGGAACTCATTTTATAGAATAGTAAGACCCATACTATTTTTCTATTTCTAGATTTTCAGGTCTAACCCAACCAGATGAACTATAAGTTGGACATGAGAATTTCTAGATTCAGAATGTAGAAAATTATTTTGTAGAATAGTAAGTCCCAATTTGGAGTCCAATTCTATATTTATATTTTTTTTTCACATTAATTTTTTTGTGTTGTCACTGGTATGCCACTGAAAGTTTTTTTGTGTTGTCCTGGTAGATTATTTTCCTTGCCTTTATTGACATACTGAACTAATGTTTCATTTATGCAGAATTTTTCTTTGACTGGTTATGATGAGTCATTCCACATAATGAAACTAGCAAGATCTACTATTCTCGACAAAATTATGTGAGATCATCTTACAAGTGTCGAGTTTTGTTCATCTTTAATTCTTATTGTTGTTAGAGAACTAGTTTGTCTTGTACATGCATCTTTTTTCCCCTCTGTGATTGATTATTGTTCTCGTCACTTGTATTCACTTGCAAAGAAACTATATATGTAGACTCAAATTTTTTCTTTTCATCAAGTGGATTTTTGTTCATGACTCTCCTATTTCTGCTAGATTTCAAATGACATTTGATTCAATTGTATGAACTGTAGGATTGTACTGACTAGATGCTTTATTGATTCTCTAATACCATTTACCAGACTAATTAACTTCTTGCTTTTTGCCGATCATTCTTCAGTTCAAGTTCTAATGTTATTTTGTATTTTCTCTCTTTGTAGTCAAGCAAAAGTTTCCATTAAGGATTATGAAGTGCAAAATTTGAAGCATAGATTTGCATCAAGAAATCTTTGGCAGGATGGTCCGCTGAATGAAACTTTAGTAATTGGTGTTTTTCTTTCCTCTACAGACTCTCTCTTCAAGCAGGTAATATTTGGTAGTTTAAGGATGTATAAGCCTATATTGGTGTGTTTTTCTTTCCTCTGCAGACTCTCTCTTCAAGCAGGTAATATTTTGGTAGTTCAAAATTACTTGTCAGGGGAATTAGAATTAAGGAGAGGAGAGGAGAGGAGAGGAAAAAAAAGGAAAAAGGAAAAGGAAAAGAAGAAGAACAAGAATTTTTTTTTTGGCAATGATGATTTGGCTGCTCCTTCAGATGGCGAGGCTGCTCTATTGCAGCCATTTGTTGGAAGAAGGGATGATGAGAGTGGGGGTCCACCTCCAATTGTGAGTGAGTAATCATGGACTGAAGCTGAATCTGAGCCTCTTCTCGCTAATTTATGTACCTCTTGGAGCTATTTATGTTATCATTTTCTCTGATTATGTTATCATTTTGTTACTTTTTTGAACAAAATAAAGCAGAAACGGGGAAGTGAGTGCTTGAATTTATGTTACTTCTCAAGATATTACTGATGTACTTTTCTCAGTAGGTCTTATGTGTCATTTATACCTGGTTCTAACTTGATAACATCTAAATTGTGGATATAGATGGGGTGAGGATTTGGAACACGAGACCTCCATTTCGTTGGCATTTTAATATCATTCTATTTTTAGCAACTCTCCATTTGCGCCAAGTGCAGTCAGTCTAATAAGTGATGCTTTCTTAATTATGCATTTTCGATTTTGATTTCTAATATATAAATTTCATGTTAACTTTCTTTAATTTATTGGCTTGGTAAAATCCAGGTTGATTGTTAGGCTCACATTTCAGCGATGATTACTAAAGTGCTAAGCTGATATTTTCGATTTTTTACAAAAAGGGCACAACGTGACACTGAGGTGCATGCAGGCGCTGGTGAGGGTTCATGCGAGAGTAAGGGATCAGAGGATGAGGCTCTCCCACGACTGCGCCGACTGCAGCAGCACCAAGTCGTCGCTCAGCTGCGACATTACTTCTCTTTGGGACTCCCGATATCTTCAAGAGATGGCAGAGAGAAGATCCATGGTCAGAATCTACTTAAGTAAATATTTCTAATAATTTGGTTAGCAAAAGAGAGATTTATTCCTATTTTTTGGGTACATTCTGTATTTGGATATTCAATGTAATGAAGATGTTGATAAGTATTCTATTTTGAGAAATGTAATAAAGATGGTGATATATAATGTTAAGTTTTTGGAATATAATATATACTGTGCAGTATAGAGCATTATAAATGTGCTAATTTGAATAGTATAAAGTGTTATAAATGTGCTGCATTGAGCCTATACATATTATCTATTCATGACGTTTTAAAATTGTTCTGAATTGTGCACTATATATTAACTATTCATAACGCTTTTATAGAAACTATTCATGACGGTTATTTTATGACGCTTTTAAAAAACATTTATAACACCCGTTTTCATAACGGTTGCTGTGGAAAAAAAAGCGTCATGGTTCGTCATTAATGACGCTTTTTAGCCGTCATTAAAAGGGTTTTTTGTTGTAGTGGTAACCCCAATATACCTCATCCCAGAGATACATGGCCTATAATATACATCTCAGAAAACTGAGATACCAACAAGCTTAACTAATATGTCTATGTATCACATATAAGACAACCCACACAACCATATATATAGATAACATATACATATATATCTCAGGAAAACTGGGTTCAACCCTAACTCAAAGACTGAACTAAAACCCACACCAAACATGGATAACATTAGACATTTATATGTATATAGACATCAACATCAAACATTATACATATCCCAAATAACTAAACCCAAATACAACATATCAAACTGACATGAAGGTTTCATGGGGAGTCTGCAGTGTGCTGTAGGTAAGGTTAGATGTCAAGTGCAGACAGGTATCAGACAATCAAGTGTATGTAAAGGTATCGAGTGTGTATCAGAGAATGTGTGGTGTCCAAGAATTTGTGCCAAAATAGTTAATGTGTGCATACTATCAGAACATTGTATCAGAACCTGGACATGGTGTCGAATGGCTATATCATAGTATAAACTCGAATGTCAAACTGTGTCCAAGCAATGTGTGTCATGTGTCACATGTTAGGGGGGTGTGTGTCCAAACAAGTGTCAAACAGTGTATAATATATGGTATCAACATGAGACACAGTGTATCATAAAAGTATCAGAAATTGGGTATTCGAGTGTCACTGTAATGCCCCAGTTCTAAAATATTTAGGACCAAGTACGTAGACATGCTAGCTACACATATACGAAGAATTCTCTAATATATGGAATCCTCACAAACGTATATAAGCTGTAAATAATAATAATCACAGGCCAAAATATAAATAACTACATCTCATCCATAGCTCATCACAAAAGATATAAGAAGTCCAGAATAAATAAACGAGTCAAAAAGATAGCTGGGTGGACATACCCACTCCAAACAGCTATGAAAAATAATCTCAAATGGTCGGAGTCTAACCTCCGCAAATAGAAAGAAATGAAATAGAAAGATGTCTACTACATAGTCTCAATAAATCTCAAAGTAAGGATAGAGCTAAATGTCAGAAGGGAATGCATCGTCGTCCGCAAAAGATGGATCCAATGTCGCATCGTACTCCTGTGGGAAATCGTCTAATCCTGGAGAGATAACCACATCCTCAGAGAGACGTAACAAGATACAAGAAAACACCATGCTGTTTGGACTGTGATATATAATAAGTAAAAGAGTGATACATGAAATAGGGTTCCTAACCGTTCTACTGTGAATATGCAGTTGAGACACAATCCTTCGACGTATGAGCCCTGGCTGATAATAGGATCCGATATAATCCCCTCTCGGGCACCAGTAAC
>JANAVB010023996.1:18697241-18707241 GCA_029216955.1 Iris pallida
CACGCATCAATCTCATCAAACAACCCAAAATCCTCATCCCATTTCAGACCTCATCCGAGCCAGCTAAACCCCCCAGCAAAGTTACCGCTTGATGTAGGTGACGAGATCGCTCCAGCTGTAAGCGGCCCAAGCCGTGCCAGAGAGAACCAGTGGGCGCTAATTACCCTTGCTGTCCCAGTCGAGCCACCTTCCTCCGTTTATCCAGTCGCGGTTTTGCAGTCGCTAGGCCTAGAATATAAGGCCAGGATCCGACAAGCCCAAGAAGCAGGCTTCCAGAACTACAATAATCCCCTAAGTGCTCATGTCGAGATCGAAATAGAACTCGTCGACCCCCCAGAGAGTGGCTCTGGCAGCGAGGATCCTTTCCTCCGAGCGACGACGGCAGAAACCTCAGCAACAACCCAAAGGACCACCAAAACAAAGAAAAACAAGAAGAAAAAGAAACTGGCTAGAGAGCCTCCGGCTAGGAATACCAGATCGGCCAACAAGCTCAATCCCACCCCCGATCGAAATACCGCTAATGGTTAACATCCTTGCCTGGAACGTCAGAGGGCTGGCCAATAAACCCACAATGAGGAGATTGACCTCCCTTATCAAGATTCATCAGATCGACATCATAGTGATCATCGAACCCAAACTCCTCCAGAGGAAACTCAAATCCATTCAACTCCAGCTCGGTTTACCGAACGGCATTGCAGGACAGTATGACATCTGGATCCTTTTCTCTGACGATTGCAGCTTCAGTACCATCCTGGATCATGACCAGGTTCTCTTCTGCTGGGTGGAACATCCATCCCTCCCTTCACGCTTCCTTATATCAGCTGTACACGACAGCTGTGACTACGTCGAATGCAAGCAGCTGTGGAATACCCTCTTAGACACCCGTAGCTCCCTCAACACTATCCCGTGGATCTGTCTAGGGGATTTTAACGCGATCTCAAACCCTGAGGAAAAATTGGGAGGTCACCCTCCTCACCAACCGGCCATGAACGACTTCAACTCCTTTATATTCCAGGCTAACCTTCACCCCCTCCCCTACTCCGGCAACTCCTTCACCTGGTGCGACATGCGCAAAGGAGTTCATCGTCAATACTCCCGTCTTGATCGTGTCATGGTCGACAATTGGTGGTCGAATATGAACCTTATATCCAACCTCTCCCACCTCAACTCCACCGAATCTAATCACTTCCCCCGCGTTATTGAGGTCAGCAACAACCCCAACATCATTAAAAAACTGTTCAGATTCCAGGACTTCTGGAGACACCACCCTCAATTCCAAAACATCATTGATAACGCTTGGAAGTCGGACTATCACTTAGACCCCCTTATTAGAGTATCCATGAAACTCAAGGCTACTAGGTACGCCCTGACTTCCTGGAGAAAAAATCGCTTTCGGCAACATCTTCCAAGAGATCAAGGCGATAGAAGACGACGGTAATCGCACGGCAATTTGATTTGCTACGAACCGCTAGTCTGAGGCCCGTGCATCACTTAACCTCTCCAAGGCTATCCTCAAATCCTGTCTGAAAGTTGAGACTGAATTTTGGAAACAAAAAGCCAGGTTGACTTGGGACATAGAGGGTGACAGTAATTTTACGTTCTTTTACGCCTGTATTAGAGGTCACAGGCAGCAACTCACTCTTCATCAAATCTACGATGAGAACGGTATCTTAATCAAAGATCAGCGGAGCATCCAGCGGGCCGCCGCTAACTTCTACACCAATTTTTTCACCAAAGATAACATCGTCCATTATAAGAACGTCCTGGATAAGGTCCCGCTCTTAATCAATGAAGAAGACAATGATCAGCTATTAACCCTTCCTTCTACGGAGGAAGTCAAGTCTGTAGTTTGGGCCCATAGTGAACACAACGCTCTGTAGGAACCCTAGAGGGGGGTGAATAGGGTCAAGCTAACTAATCAAGCACTTAGCACAAGCTAATTGGCAATTTAAAAATATAAGTGCAAGAGAAGAAGCAAACACAATACCGACACCCGATGTATCCTGGTATCCTCCTAAGAGGCAGTCCAGTCCCGGAACTCTCTCCGGCTTTAATCCACTATTTGAGCAAATAGTTACACACGAGTTTGGATCCGAAGAACTCGCCAACTTCTTACACAAGAGCTTTAATTCGAAGGGCTCTCCGACTTCAACCGAGAGTTTGGATACGAAGACTCCCCAACTTCAACCGAGAGTTTGGATACGAAGACTCTCCAACTTCAACCTTTCACAATAGGTTTTGATCTCCTTATACAATAGGATGAAGATCTCACTTTTCAACTCAATAACTCTAACACAATTTGTGAATGGCAAATGAAAGCTTTGTAGAGTTGTTTGTGGATAGGCTTTGGTGGTTTAGAAATTTTTAGGCTCAAAGCATCAACCTTGAATGAAGGGGTTCAAGGCTATTTATAACCAAAACTTGAAAAGAAGCCAAAGGCAACTTTTCAGTCACGAACCGGCATACCGCCGGTATGATCCGGCATACCGGCGGTATATCGGTCTGGGATTACAACGGCTAGAAATATAGCCGTTGGGATCATTAATGGCTAAAAATCCGACCGTTAGAATTTCAACGTTTCGGAAGCGGTATACCGTCGGTATGGACCGGTATGCCGTCGGTATGCCGGTTTTGTAAATAGAAACTTTCTGTGAACGAAAATCGGTATACCGTCGGTATACGCCGGTATACCGTCGGTATGCCGTTTTCCACCAAAAATGATCCTGGGCTTATTTCTGCCCTAGCTTTCGATTTTGCCATCCATTTCTTGTGTTTACAATAATTCCTAAGACTCATTACAGACTCCAGATAAACTTAGGCAGGTGCAGGCTTTTTCAGAGTCTTGAAATGATGATGGCACGGCTTGGCTTCTTCCTTTGATAGGTGCTGGCTTTTTCCCTTGGCGGCAGCTGTCCAAAGATATCCAGTTTGTAAAAACTGAATACCTTTCGGGGGCTTTGCCCCCGAACCCCCGACGAGGGGCGCTGCCCCCTCGACCCCCGTTCGCTGACCGGGCAGCGGAACCCCCGGTGCGTGGCTCCAGAGATGTCGTCGGGTGGTTCAAAGAAATCTTGTGGAATCCGTCGTCTTTGGCCCACCATGATTTCTTCATAGTATATGTCCACATTTGATCTTGCAAATTGCTTTTCTGCATGTACATGTTAGACGAACAAAGCAATATACATGTAGCAAGTATGATAAGATAAAGCACATTAGGACTATGCAAAGTTTAAGTATAGGTGCTACGGTGATAGCATAAAAGTTAGTGATATCATAATGATTAAACTTAATTGAATGACCACAATCAAAAACATACTTTTGATTTTGGCGACCCAATTAAATTTAAGATAGATAAGCTCATATCACTAATATGTAAACCAATAGGCGCATATCACCAAAGGTATAAGTATAAGTAGAAATGCTTTTAGCGATAGTATGAAGATTAGTGATAATGAAGTGCTAAACTTAACATATTAACCATATTCAAAAAATATGATACAATCATTGGGCCAACACGCTCCCGGTCCGGACGGATTCTCTGGAGGTTTCTTTCGATCCTGTTGGAATATCATCCATACTGACATGATCGAAGCCGCGACGACTTTTTTCAAGGCGTACGCTACCCTAAATCATTATATCGAACCAAACTCATCCTCATCCCCAAAAAAGATAGCCTGGAGACCTTCAAAGATTTTCAACCGATCAGCCTCTGTACCTTCACCAATAAGATTATCTCCAAGATCATCGTCAGCCGCATGTCCCACATCCTTCTCAAGATCATATTAGAAGAGCAAAACGGCTTCGTTACCGGAAGGAATATCACAGACAACATCCTTCTAGCACAGGAGATGATTACTTGTATGAAATTCCCAGCAAGAGGGGGAAACATCGCCATCAAGCTCGATATGGAGAAGGCATACGACCGCCTAGATTGGCAATTCATGATCTGGGTGCTCAGGGCTTTCGAATTCTCAAAAATGAGGATCGACATCATCTACAGATCTATTAGCAACTCTTGGTTCTCCACTATCATCAACGGGCAAGCTGACGGCTTCTTCAAATCTAGCCGTGGTGTCAGACAAGGAGACCCTCTATCCTCTACCATCTTCATTATTGCCACTGAAGCTCTAAGTAGAAATCTCAATAGTATGATCAACATCCCCATATTCCATCACTTTCATACCACTACGTGGTGCCCGATTATCACTCACCTGGCCTACGCCGACGATGTCATCATCTTCTCCTCTGGGGACGTCGGATCTGTAGAGGTGGTCAGTAGCACGCTTGAGAAATACACTAGATGTTTCGGGCAACGGATTAACCGCGACAAAAGTGTCATCTACACCCACCATAAAGTCGACAGGAGGCACTCGGCTATTCTCACCAATCTCACTTCTTTCTCTACATTTTACCCTCCATTCACCTACTTGGGTTGCCCTCTGGTGTATGGAAGGGCTAATTCGGGCATCTTCGGTGGACTAGTCAATAAAGTAAGAAAGAAGATCGTGGGATGGCACAACGTGACCCTTTTCCCAGGTGGCAAGATGATTCTCATCAAGCACGTTCTAACCTCCATTCCAATCTACACCCTGGCAGTATGCTCCCCCACCTCTGAAGGTCCTTTCCTCCTTGGAGGCTCTTTTTGCCAACTTGTTTTGGGGTCACCAAGCAGGCAAGGATAAGCACCACTGGGCCAGCTGGGACTCGATGGCCAAACCTACGTGCGAGGGAGGTCTCGGCTTCACCAGACTAACGAACATCGTGGAGACTCAGAACGCACCAATCTTCCTGGTCAAGGTTAATAAAAGCAAGATACTTCCAACACTCTTACCCTGTCACTGCAGTTGCCAACAGTCGCTCATCCGCATCATGGTGCCGCATCCTTCACAGTCGTCAGCGTGCTGAACCCCTGATTAGCTTGCGACTCAGTAGCGGCGATTCGTCACCTGGCCTTGAACGGCAGATTGGTAATAGGATCTACCATCTGTCTCCGAATGCCCCCTCCAGAATGCGAGATCCGGGATCTCTGGGACCCGGGAGCAGGGTAGAGATGGGAGCGTATCAGAGAGTGGATCGGGCTGGAGGCGATGAACGACCTCACCGGCTCGGACATTAGGATCAACGATCGCCCGAACCAATTGATTTGGACCCCCAATGTCGGAGGCTCATTCTCGATGGCCTCTGCCAGACGGGAAGTGGGGATTGACGGTGTGTCGTTGCCACTTATATCGCCATTTTGGCAATCCTGCATCCCCATCAAGTGGTCCTTTCTGATATGGAGAGATCAGTATAGGAATCTGCCCACCGATGACTCCCTGACCTGCATTGGTTATAGCCTAGCATCCAGCTGCCACTGTTGCTACTTCCACAATCAAGAGACGACGGAGCACATCCTTCTATCAGGAGATCTAGCTACACAGATTTGGCGTGAACTCTCTCGCCGCTGCAGGAAGAGGCACACAAACGGGGGCTTCAACGATCTTCTGAGCAACTGGGGTGACTCCCATAGCCGCTGCCACTGGGATTTGGGTCCTCTGGAAAAATTAGAACAAATTCAGGTATGAAGGCCGCCAATTCTCTCCAGATCAACTCAACCGCAAAGTCCTTCGTCAAATTTTCAAAACAAGGAACCGATGCTCCCACTCCCCAGAGCATTTTTGGCAGGCTTTGATTTAGCCTCGATTCCCGTCCTTGTTCTTAGGTTTTGTAGCCTTTCTGCGCTTGGTGCGCTTACTTGTATAGGCTTCGGCATTTTGCGCCTGATACATCAATAACAGCTCTGGTTCCTAATATATATATATATTTTATTTTATTTTATTTATATATATATATATATATATATATATATATATATATATATATATATATATATATATACTTCTATACAAAGGTATAATTATTTATCTATATATAATGTATATAGATTTATACATCAACGTACCATCACATGTTAACCTAATTTGGAAATCAATAATTTTATATATAAGAAAGGTTCTCAAAAATTTAATACTAGTAGATACTATTAATTCATTTAGCTAGTTAAGAAATTAACTTAAAATATCTATAAAATATATAAAAAATAAACATAAAATATAGAGAGTTTACATCTTATCTAACTTAAAAAAAATTATCCTCAAAATTAAACCAAAGGTAGGGGTATGCAATGCAATGAGATTGAAAAGGAACTAATCAACTGAAAGCCATACCTTGGTTTTCAAACAAATACGGGTAGCGATTCCGAATGTCGTCATCGCGCTCCCAAGTAGACTCTCCTGGCGAGTGGTTATTCCATGCCATGTGAACTAATGGTATAGATTGATTCCGCAACACCTTCACTCGACGATCAAGGATACCTACCGGTTGCTCTTGGTACGACAAGCTCGGACCAACGGTGACCTCGGAGTGATCGTGCACATGACTGCTGTCTGCCACGTATCGCCTCAGCTGCGACACATGAAATACGTCATGTACTATCTCTAGCGACGGTAGCAATGGCAATCTATAGGCAACTTCTCCAACACGTTCTAAGACATCAAAAGGGCCGATGTACCATGGACTCAACTTGCCACGTCCCCTGAACCAAATCGTGCCTCTCGTGGGAGATATCTTCAAGAAAACATTGTCGCCTTCTTTGAACTCCAAGGGTCGACGACGATTATCTACTAACTGCTTCTGTCGATCCTGTGCTGCTCGTATGTGGTCTTGTATCTTCTTCACCTTCTCTACTGTGCTCAAAACCAACTCGGGACCCAATATCTGCCGCTCTACAATGTTGCTCCAACAAACAGGAGATCGACACTTTCTTCCGTATAATGCTTCAAACGGTGCCATCTGAATGCTCGCTTGATAGCTATTATTGTAGAAAAACTCTACAAGATGAAGGTGGTCATCCCATGATCCGAGAAAGTCAAGCATACATGCTCTCAACATATCCTCTAGCATCTGAATAGTATGCTCTGACTGGCAGTCTGTCTGTGGATGGTATGCCATGCTAAACTTCAAACATGTACCCAAACTTTCTTGCGTACTTCTCCAAAAGTGCAAGGTGAATCTCGAATCACGATCCGACATGACGCTAACTGGCACACCCTGTAGCTTTACTATTTGCTTCATGTACGCATCTGCCAAAACTTCTATGGACTACTCCACTCTAAAAGGTAAGAAATAGGCAAACTTGGTAAGCCTATCAACAATCACCCACACCGCATCCCATCTACTAGGACTCCGAGGAAATCCTGTGATGAAGTCCATAGTAATATGCTCCTATTTCAAATCTGGAATGGGTAGTGGCTATAATAATCTGGTCGTCCTCTTGTGTTTGTCCTTTACTTGTTGGCACACCAAACACTTGGCCACGAAACGAACTATCTCCTGCTTCATTCCGTGCCACCAATAATACTGTCGCATGTCGCGGTACATCTTAGTTCCACGGGAATGTATAGAGTAAGTCGAACTATGTGCTTCCATCATCAACTCTTGCCGAAGTCTCTATTAGGAACATAAATATGATCACCACATCGCAATATCCTATGGGGATAAATCCTTAATTCCGTCTGCTCTCCTGCTTCAGTCCTCTCTCTAAGCTGTCGAAATCTAGCATCCATGGATAATGCTGCCTTGATCCTCTCTACTAGCGATGATTGCACTTGGAGATTGGCTAATACGCCATTTGCTCCAGGTAATACTACCTCAATACCAAGCAGCTGCAAGTCTCCTATCAACTCCCGCTGTGTAGTCAAGAAATGATCCATAGGCTTACGGCTTAATGCGTCTGCCATAACATTAGCCTTGCTTGGATGGTAATGTTGCTCGATCTCGTAATCCTTCATCAACTCCAACCAACGTCGTTGTCGCATATTCAACTCTTTTTGTGTGAACACATATTTGAGGCTCTTATGATCAGTATATATGTCTATCTTTTCGCCGTACAAGTTGTATCTCCATAGCTTCAAAGCAAAGATAATCGCTGCGAGCTCTAGATCTTGGGTTGGATAATTCTTCTCGTGCACTCTCAACTATCTCGATGCATAAGCTACTACATGACCATGCTGCATCAATACGCATCCTATTCCCTTGTCGGATGCATCGATGTATATCACAAATCCTCCTGGGTCCGATGTTAGTGTCATGGTAGGTGCAGTGGTCAAGCGCTTCTTTAACTCGTCAAAAGTGACTTGATACTCGTCTGTCCATATAAACTCCTGATCCTTGCAAGTCAATCGAGTCATAGGCCCCGCTATTCGAGAGAAATATTCCACGAACCTTCGATAATAACCCGCAAGTCCAAGAAAACTTTTCACCTCGAAAGCTGATATAGGAGCAGGCCATGCTTGACTGCTGTGATCTTCTTTGGATCTACCGATATGCCGTCTCCCGAAATAATATGTCCAAGAAATAATACCTCCTTGAGAAAGAAATCGCACTTACTAAGCTTCGCAAAAAGGTGCTCATTCCTCAAGATCCCTAAAATAATCCATAAATGCTGGTCATGCTCCTCTTGGCTCTGCGAGTACATCAAGATATCATCTATAAAGACGACTACAAATTTGTCCAATTACTGGTGAAAGATCTTGTTCATTAAGTTCATAAAAACTGC
Organism: Iris pallida; assembly: GCA_029216955.1. Taxonomy (NCBI): domain Eukaryota; kingdom Viridiplantae; phylum Streptophyta; class Magnoliopsida; order Asparagales; family Iridaceae; genus Iris; species Iris pallida. The sequence goes on from JANAVB010023996.1 coordinate 18,705,838, forward strand.
GAGAGTGTTGGTAAAACCGAAACACATGACCAAGAACTCGTAGTGTCCATACCTTGATCGAAATGCCGTCTTCAAAATATCTTCTTTCCAAACCTTCATTTGATGATAGCCCGATCATAAGTCTATCTTGAAGAATACTTTTCCTCCACTTAATTGGTCGAATAGATCGTCTATACGCGGCAAGGGGTACTTGTTCTTCACCGTCACTGTATTCAAGGCTCTGTAATCGATACACATGCGTACTGTCCTATCTTTCTTTGGTACAAAAAGAAAGGACGCTCTCTATAGTGATGTACTGGCACGAATAAAGCCTTTATCCCATAAGTTGTTGATCTGCGTTTTCATCTCTACCAACTCCTTGGGTGCTAGTCGATATACTCGACATGAAATAGGCTCGGCTCCCAGAATAAGCCTAATAGAAAACTCGATGTCTCGGTCAGGTGATAGTCCCGATAATTCCTCGAAGAATACATCTTCGAACTCAAAGATGACAGGGTGCTGAGGGGTGTCCTGCATCATCATGTGAGTCCCTAATGTGGGTGCATCACTTCTCTCTCCTTCTTCTTTCGTGAACTCGAACTCCTTCTCATTCGATGGTCTAAAGACGATACTGTCCTTTCGGCAATATATAAGGGGAAAATGCTGGCTCAACCAGTCCATTCCAAGAACCACATCGATAGTTGACATAGGAAATACAAGAAGGCATGCTTTTATCTCTCTACCATATATCACTACAGGATAAAGTCTGCAAACACCACTAACCGGTACAACTCCTCCTCCAGTGAGGATTCTAATGTTTATAGATAATGGTGTGATGGAAATGCTGTGTCTATTGGCAAAACTAGTGGCTATGAATGAATGAGTGGCTCCGGTATCAAACAAAGTAATGGCAGGAAATGAAGCAACTAAAACCATACCTGCTATGACCTCTGCCTCTGTCTCTATGTCCTCCACAGTAAGATAGAATACCTGCCCATACTTCTGTCATGGGCCCTGAGCTATGGCCTTGTTGTACTATACACCTTGAGGAGGAAATGGTAGGCGAGGTGCTCCTACTGCTGGCCGTAGTACTAGAAGTACTGGGGCTGTCGGCCTCGGGTTCTGCCGTACATATACTATCGCCTGTTGATCTGGACAGTCCTTGAGCATGTGTTGGTTGGATCCACATCTCAAGCACAACCTAAGGTGCGTCTATCAGTCATTCTGGAGATGTCCCTATTTTCCACAGTAATGGCAAACATGCTTCGGATAAGGTGAGGGCCTTTGCTAATGCTATCCTATGGGCTTCCTGATAGGTCCTCTCTAAGTCGCTCAGGCTGGTGTAACTGCTAGGGTATGGTGTCTTGATGTCTGCTGCTCCTTGCGAAGAAGCTCCTGGGCACGTGCTTCCTCCAAGATAGTTGA
>JANAVB010023996.1:18712241-18852241 GCA_029216955.1 Iris pallida
GTTTAGAATTATTCCTAAGACTCATTACAGACTCCAGATATACTATAGCAGGTACAGGCTTCTTCAGTCTTGAAATAATGATGGCATGACATGGCTTCTTTCCTTGATAGATGTTGGTTTTTTCCTTGGCGGCACCTGTCTAAAGATATCCAGTTTGTGAAAATTGAGTACCTTCCGGGGGCTTCACCCTCGAACCCCCGACGAGGGGCGCTGCCCCATCGACCCCTGTCTGCTGACCGGGCAGTGGAACCCCCGAGTACGTGGCTCCGGAGATGTCGTCAGGTGGTTCAGAGAAATCTTGTGGGATCCGTCATCTTTGGCCCACCATGATTTCTTTATTGCATATGTCCACATTGATCTTGCTTATTGCTTTTCTGTATATACATGTTAGACGAACAAAGTAATATACATAGTAGCAAGTAAGATAAGTTTAATGCACATTAGGACAATGCTGGGTTTAAGTATAAGGGCTAAGGTGATAGCATAAATGTTAGTGATATCATAATGATTAAACTTAATTGAATGACCACAATCAAAAACATAGTTTTGATTTTGGCAACCTGATTAAATCTAAGATAGATAATCTCATATCACTAAAATGTAAACCAATTGGCACATATCACCAAAGGTATAAGTATAAGTAGAAATGCTATAGTGATAGTATGAAGATTAGTGATAATAAAATGCTAAACTTAACATATTAACCATATTAAAAAATATGATACAATCATTGGGCCAACACTAATGTGTCAAGATGGTGTCACACACAAGTGTCTAGGTACCCATGGTGTCAGAGTGTCCAAGAACATATCCAAGTGGTGTCAAATAGTCAGCTAAGAACCTAGTATCAAAACTGTGTGTACGAGCTCGGCTGACACTTGTGAGTCGAATAACTCCACGCATGCAATATCAATCCACCCCAAACATCACGTGCCATGTTTCAGTCAGTGCCCCTACCCAACCCAATAGGTGGCACCCAAAATCGTGTTACGTCCAATGAGTTTAGACACGGCATCAACAGAAGAACACTGTTTCCCCTGTGCAGTATCCAACAAGTATTCCTGTGTCCATTTTGACAAAGTAAACCAATACAAAATCAACTCAGTCATTTACAAAATCAAACTATACATAATTAGCTTTCCAAAAATATAAATTACACTAAAAATAAAGAACAAAAAGTCTTAAAGGGCATTTCGTCGAACACTTGAGGTATCTCTCCGATATGGAGCGATACGCCCATGATACGGGCCTCAAATGGACACGAATTGAACCCAAAACAAACCTTGGGCTAGGGGGACCCTAAATGAATGCATCTATGGTAAGAAATTAGTAAACAAATAGGTTTAGAGATTATTACCTATTGAGAGTTGGAATCTCAATGAAAATCCCCTTTGAAAAGATCCCACTCCAAATCTAATGGCCAAATTACTTCATATCCTTGCTAGCTAGCCAATAGAGACCTCCTCTACACAATAGGAGTGCAATAGAATTGATTTGGTTAAATTTAGAGGTGATTTGATGAAAGAAGGCAAATTTGGGAAAGAACACAAATTAGGGTTAGGGTTTGTAATAAAAGAGGTAAGAGGGGACTAATATTCACTTATATAGGTGGGGGGATCCATACTTGGCCAGCCATGGGTGCTTCTAGAGTTAGGGTTAGGTCCAATTTAGTTTAAAGGCCTTCTCAAGTTGTAAATCAAGCCTTTTAGGAAAAGGCTCAAACTAGACTAAGGTTTCAACAAATATCTTGCTTCTAACTTAGAATCTAGATATTTTAGAGCTTAGTTAACTAGTTGAATTCTACTAACAAAGTTTCTAGGGACATGATCAACATCTAGATTAGGTAATTCTAGGGTTAGACCTAATATAACACTTAGCACATTATTAGATAAATAAATTTTAGAAATAATCCAATATTCACAAATGACCAAAATACCCTTATTCTAGAAAAGTGGTAGTGACACACCTTATCCCCAATGGATTCATCTCTATCCCCTCACGTCATGCTACTTCTGAGGGAATTCTCATTCTAGTACAAGAAAGATTATAGCAGAAAGACACGCAGAGAGACAAAGCCAAAATTTTCATTTATAAAATGGAAGGATTTTCTTTCTTTGTTTACAAAAGTAGTCTCTCGCAAATCGAGAGACAAAAAGACAAAAAGAAGTCAAAACTGGGAAGACAGATGCATAAGTCCTTCTAATTGGCTTCTTAAAAGAGCGATTCGAGGGCCAACCAATGTCTGGGCTCGACGCTCGGCCTCCTAACGCTGAGCAGCTTCATCTTCAGCTGAGGACAAGTTTTGGCCCGCAAGAGCCAGTTTCGTCTGGCGTACACCAATACTTTCCTTCTCTCGGGCTAAAGTCTCGAAGCGCTGACGCAGGGCCTCTTCCTCGTCCCTCGACTTCTCCAAATCGCTCCCCGTGAGAGCCAAAGTCACTTCTAGCCTCTAGATCTACTACCGGAGGGCTTGTACTGATCTTTCGTGGTTGCATGATGACAGACCCGAGCCTCTTCTGCGTCGTTCACCTCCTCGATCGTAATCTCGACCTTGGCCAGCCGGTCAGTCAAGTCCCGACGTTTTTGCTCATGCTAGGATGCTTCAGAAGCCATCTTCTCTAGTTCCACAACAGTTAGGGTCAAAATACTGGGCTCGAGATTTTGAAGCTCCAAGGCAGTATCTTCCAACTTAGCCAGCAGATCATCAATCGCGTCCGCCGTCGCCTCACACTCCGAATAGCCACGTGAGGCCACCAATTGGGCACCCACTATAGGTTGGGACTTCCTAAGAACCAGAATATTGGAGAGCGGAGGACAGACACAACCAGCTATGTACATTAAAGTGCAACCTACGTCACAATACAGTCATGGCTGTCTAGATGCATGAGGGTTTATCTACAATCCGTCAGTCTCTTATGGTCGAAAACAAGCATAGTGTCTCAATCTCAAGCAAGCAAATAATTATTACAAGATGTTAGATCATCAGACATACAAAGTAAGGCATCCCAGGTATTACATATTCACATGATCATAAAGCTAGTCATAAAAATACGAAGACTAGCAAGAGTTAAGTCATACATGATAAACCCTAGGATTTGTCAATTATGTAACAGCCCTTAGGCAAACAAAATTAAGTTTCAACCCGAGCTAACACGTGCTCAACGGCTAAACGTCTCAAAAGAATAAGTTACATAAAGTGGGAGAGCGAAATAAGAAACCCATTCATTGCCACAGTTACGCCTGGTGCTCACCATCTGGCTGATAGGTAGGTAGATCCTCAGGTATCACTCTAAAATCTGGCCATACAAAACCAGCTGGGTCAGACCCCAAAAATAGCAAGTACCACAAGGGAGGCTCCACTTAGGAACTAAAACAAGCATTAACGGAATAGAAGAACTGATAAAAGAACATAATTAAATAACACAAAAGATATGCTTTAAAGAACATACTAGCTTGTATTAAGAAAATAAGAGGTAGAATTTAATTTTCATGTTAATCATGAAACAGTCATTCTGGCACGGCCAATCAAATCCTATGGCTTGCTATCATTAGCTTACTAGGGTTGTTATAGGCCTAGTTATTAACAAGATGCAATGAGATGTTCCCACAGTCACAAGCCCTACAGACTATCTAGGTTATCCAGGCGAGGTTACAAGAGATTACAAAAGCTACAAGAGTTATCAAGATTATTGGTGTACTTTAGTACTCATGATTCAAGAAATGCAGCATATGACAGTGTGCTAGAAAAGTGCCCTACTTGTCGACATGCTACAAGTCCATAGGTGTGGCCGAAATAACGGGATCGCCTGTAACTAAAAAATATCTCTATATGAACTACTTGATCAATCTAGTCATTAACCTAGTCAGATTCATTATGAATCCTTGACCGTGGTAACCAGGAATCCTTGTCTATGAGACAGGTAGCTTATACAGGCACAATCAATCGTGGAGTCAAGGCAAGAGTTACCCTAGCAAGATAAGAAGAGCTATCACAACAACAATCAAGATTATACATGTCATGTCAGGTTTACTTGTCACTTGTCAAGAGTGCGCCTCATCTGGCCACTATCAAGATTATCAAGACAGGATCATATTATCATGTTCACGCAAGTCACTAGCACAGATTACCAAGTTGTCAAGTCAGGTTGTCACAATTTAGGTCAAGTAAAGAAAACATGCGAGAAGAATAAGGACATCCATGGTTGATTGAAACTATCAGTCGCATATGAACTCCAGTTAAAGTGAGACATGAAGATTCTTGAAGCCAAGACAAAGGTCTACAACTATTATGTTTTGAGTTTTTTAATATTCTAGCCACAAAATAGCTTAAACAGACAAAAATGGTCACTCGCATGGGCGGATATAACTGCCCACGGCGTACAGGGTGAAGAGGCACGACACGAAGGCGCACGACAAATGAATCGTGCAGACGTACGACCGCGAAACACGAGCGCGAAAGCATGGTACACAAGCATGCGGTAAATGAATCACGCAGGCGCGCGGTCGCAAAACGCACAGCACGATGCGCAGGCACGCGGCCGCAAATGCTTAGAGCAAGAGCATGGTACGCAGGCGCACAACAAACGAATCATAGGCCTACGGCCGCAAAATATGCAGCACACAGATGTACGACGCACGAGACGGAAGAGCATGGAGCGCATGCGCACGGCAAACGAATCATGCAGGCATGCGGCCATAAATCGTACAGCGCACGAATACACGACACACGAGGCGAAAGAGCCCGGGACGCAGGCGCACGGTAACAAATCACAAAGGCATACGGCGCATAAAACATGATGCATACGGACGCACGACGCTCGGGACGCGAGAGCACGGCACGCAAGTGTGCGGCCAAAGAATCTTACAGGCGCACGGTGCGCGAAACGTGCAGCGCATGGATACACGGCACACGGGGTACGAGAGCACGACACGCAGGCGCACGACCTACAAATCCAGTGCACGGCACTGTTCGTCGTCCCGACAGCAACAAAAATGTGCGGAAACCAATGAACACGAAAAATGCCATAACTTTCTCAAAATAAATCGAAATCAAGTATTAAAAAGCCAAAATTCGGTAGAATTGAATTCTCCACTACATGGAACCGTTATTTTTCAAAAATACTAAGTTTAGAGATCAAAACCAAAAAAATAAGAAAAAGTTAAAACTTAGATCTACAAAAATCTATCTATTAAAATAAAAAAATTCCAAGTTCTAAAGAGGCTTAGAATTAAGCAAAGAAGACATTAGAATAATAAAATTTAAGATCCATCATGAAGAAAGTTGCACTTGCCTAGGACGTGGTTGGTGGGAGGAGTAAATGAAGAAGAAGAAGAAAAAGAAGAAAAAGAAGAAGTAAATGAAATGTAATGAAGAAAGAGAGAGTAAGAGTTGGTTTTTTTTGTCAACCCTCGCATCTCAACCTAAACCAAACTAAGCAAAGCCAAGCCAAGTGGAACCAAGGTGAACCAAACCAAGTCAAGATTAAACCAAGACTAGGCTAAGCAAGACAAGTTAAAAATATGGGTCACCTGACAAATCTCAAAAATTCGTATACGCATACTAAAATACGTATAACAGAAAATGGGAGTGACAACTCTACCCACCTTGAAAGAATTATGTCTCAGAATTTAATCAAGAGACTAGAGATGTCGGGGCAAGCTATATTAACTACATGCAATCCATGTCTAGCAGTCAATCAAACAATCATTTATGCAAGCAAAGAATTAAAAGCATAAGGTATAAGCAAGACATTATACCTTCTGAGCCAAACATGTACGGATATCGCGATCGAATATCATCCTCACATTTTTAAGTTGACTCACGTAAAGTGTGATGACCCCAAGCAACACGGACTAAACTAATAGTCTTGTTCTTGAGTATCTTCTCCCTTCGGTTCAATATGGATACGGGCCTTTCCTCATACGAAAGGTTGGTACCGACAACCAAATCCAAATGATAAAGAATATGGCTCGGATTAGGGATATGCCATCGCAATTGGGATACATGGAATACGTCATGTACCTCATGTAACGACGATGAAATAGTGAGATGATAGGACACATTACCTAATCCCTCAAGAATATCAAACGGTCATATATACCTAGGACTAAGCTTTTCCCGTACGCCGAATCGAACGACGCCACGGGTAGACAAGATCCTAAGGAATACGTGGTCACTGATAGAAAACTCAAGAGGACATCAATGAGAATCGGCGCAATAGTGCTAACGATCTTGGATAACTCGAAGATGATCTCTAACTTGTCTGACCACCTCGATAGTCTGAGTAACCATTTCTGGACCAAGCATCTTCCTCTCGTCTACAACATCCTAGGCTAAAGGTGATCTGCACTTCCTGCCATACAGTGCCTCAAATGGTTCCATCTGGATATGTCTCCACCATATTCTAGAGCAAGGGTATTTTGGTAAGTGGTAATTTTTTGATTATTTAATTAATATGTTGTGCTAGTGTCATTAATTATTGAAACCTTAGAATTACGTTGTGTAGATGTTAGCCATGACCATAGAAACTAGGTTAGAGAGATTAGACAACTTTGATTAGGTTCTAACCTAGCTAGAATATCACTTTGAATCTATTTAGTGACTTAAAACAAAAGCCACATTGTACCTTTCCCTTAAGGGGCCTTAAATTGAGAAATAGGAAGCCCGTTAGGAATTTTCACTCCAACCTAACCCTAGGGGTAGCCTTGGCCGGCCATGATGAGCCTCCCCTTGCTATTTAATACCTACATAGCCTCCTTCTTTCCCCTTTTATTTAGAAACCTAATCCTAATTTGTGTTCTTCCCCAAAATTGCCCCAATTCCTCAAATTGAGTCCAAATTTCTTAAAACAAATTGCAATCGCTTCCCCATGGAGAGAGGAAGCCTCTATTGCCTAGCTTCGGAGCATTTGGAGCAATTTGACAATTAGTGCTTAGTGGAAATCAAGATCTAGAAGTTTACAATAAGATTCCAACTCTCAATTGTTAAGAGCCTCTAAACCCTTCAAATTTCACATTCATCGATGTAGGTGCATTCATTTAGGGTCCCTCTTGCCTAGGAAGAAGTTGGGTCAATTTCGGATTATTTTGATTTGCGTATCACGAGAATATCGGATACGCACACCAAGTGTTCGATGAAATGACTCTTAGGGAATTAATGTTTAAATTTCAGTTTAAATTAGGTTTATATACTTGTAATGCTCTGTGTTAGCAATATTGGTTGTTGTATTATGTTTCGAAATAGATCTAATATTGGTTGGGGGCTCGAGAATGGGTGTTCTGCATAACTGTTCTGTTCACAGAGCATACTAGTTCTGTATCCCTTATATTGGTTCAATCTATTACTTGGTATCACTGGATTAAGTGAATAGAAAGTGGTAGAGGGAGGCCCAGGTCTGATGTCAGTCCACATCCCTAAATACCCATGATACCACACCTTGTATAAGGGATAAACATATATCTCAGTTATAGGAGTTCGTCCAGCACACGGGAATTGAGTTTTATTCACTACATTTGAGAACCTATTCTACTGACCTTGGGTCCAGTTCACAAGTAATGGCTATCATCTATACCCTTAGATCAGTTGAGGTATCATTTAGTTAGGAGAGGAGGAGATTCAGGTTTCGATTAGATAGCAGCAGCTGTAGGTAATGAGGTTTGGGGGGAACCTATGTTTAGGTAATTGACATTAAGGAGGAGGCTCGGCTATAAATAGTAGCAGTAGGATTTAGCCATAGGTAATTCCTGAAAGTTGTGCCTCGAGTGTCCAACTCATATCATGTGAAGGTTAGGAGAGAGGTGAGTTTTTGTGATGCTAACGTGCATGTATTGCTTAACTATAGGTAAGTGATAGTTCAACATATGTATTTAGAGTATATATATAAAAATATATATAGTGTGATACTCCCTTGAGTATCAGACAACAAATGTAATAGGCCATGCCTTATGTAACACCCACTTTTCTAAAATGAGGGTAATTTTAAACTTTTATAAATTTGATTTTTAAATATTAGGATTAAATTTATGTTATAATTTTTAGTTATTTTTTAATTAATTTAAAATTATTTAAAATGTTGAATTGTGATTTTGATGGTTAACTAGTGTAACCCTAAAATTGCTAAGCCTAGAGACTAACCTTGACCAAGGGAGACTAGTCATGTGATTAGAATATCATATTACTACTTTTTAGCCTAGGGATATTTTGGTTATTTTGATAATTTTGTGAAATTATAAATTGTATTAATTAAATATGTGCTAGTTAATTATTTGAGACTTAACCTATAAGTTTAGCCTAATCTAGATTAGTCATGAGGATTAGATGATGATTAGAACCTTCCTACTAAGTGCCAAGATTAGCAATATCTAGATATTTCTATGTAGGATATTTTCTCCTTAGGATATTTGTAAAAAGAAAGCCTTAGGACAAAATTGAACCAATAAGAGGATTTGAAATTTGGTGGAGAAGTCTTAGCCACTTATCTACATCTAAACCTAACCCTAATTCATTTTATGGCAGCCACAAATAGAAATTCCCCTCCTATAAAGTATACTTTAGTAGCCCCTTGTCTCTTTTAACACCTAACAAAAAACCCTAATTTGTTCTTCCCTAAAATTATCCCCCTTTATCCAAATTGATGCCAAATGAAGGCTACTCTCTTGCATTGAGATTCACAACAGCAGAGGAAGCTAAGGGAGGCTATATAGCAAGGATTTGAAGTGAATTGACCATTGCATTTGGAGAAGAACACCTTTCATTTTTCATTTTTCATTGAGATTTCCTGTCAATAGGTAAATGCCATAAAACGTATTTAAATTTCACTTTCTTTCCATATATGCATTCATTTAGGGTTCCCCTAGGTGTAGCCCAAGTTTGGTAGGAATTCGTATCCATTTCGTGTCCGTATCGGACACGTATCAGTATTTTTGAATAGGTATTTGATGAAATGCTTGATAGGAATTAATATTGTTAATTTAGAATTCTATTTGAAGTTATTTGTGGCCCTATATGTGAGGAACACGAAACCCTAATTCTGAGCTTATATCGAGCTGTGTCCGTGTCCAAAATGGATACGAACTCACTGCACGAGGACTCGGTCGAGTGCCCTGCTACCCGAGCCCTATTTCTCCCTGTGTAGGCCACGTGGACATATGACACTTGGCACAGAGGTTGGGGCCATCACTAACAGACCCCCCTCTAGTTTTATGATACCTCGTGTCATGTCGGACATGAAACCACGAGTGCACTGAATTTGCACTACACTGTTATGTGCAAAAAGTAGCTTCTGACGCGGCCTTCGGGTCGCGTGCAGACACAACGTGGACTCGTGTCAGGGACTCGTATGTGTAACCCTATACCTAGGCTATGTGTGGACATGAGCACGTGACCTTTCGTGGGACGTGTCGTGTCCAATGTGGCTCGACATGGCCGTACGAGCCCTCTGTGCACAGTTTTGCTGACACTATGTAAATTTTGGTTTTGGACATGTTGTGTCCACTGTATGGATACGTGGACACTCTCCACGTATGCATACACATGTGTTACATCTCTGTACACGGTTTTCCCTAATATTTATTGGGTTTTCCTATTCTATTTTATCGGGTTTCACATGATTCTGATACTCGACTGGACATGAGTTGATTTTAATAGTTTTAATGTTTTTTAATGTTTAATAATGAAAATTAAATGTAATTTACAACTGTGGTGTAATGTCAGAACCTGAGATTGATATGGTTTAGGTTTTGTATTGATGCCATTCACTGATTGGTACTAATCGAGTCCATTTTGTATCAATCTATGTTCAAACTGAAACTGATATGATAACCTGAATTTTGTAGGTGATTTAACCTGAGTTTTGTAATATAACCTGAGATTTGAATCTGAAATTGAATGATAATCTAAGCATTGGTTTGATTTAAATGGAAACTGTGACTGAGTTCAGAGTTTTGGGTTTTAGTGAATTGGGGATTTTCGATTTAAAACTGAGTTTATGTATTACAACTGAGAATCTCATAATGCATATTACCTGAGAACATATTGTATTTAAATTCCTGAGATTTTACTGGTATGCATGAGTTTGTATTAGTTTAGAGTGATAGATCGGTTGGTTTACAGTTAGGCAAATGCAGTAGGGGCCTAATAGCAGCAATGCATTGCTGCATTGTATTGCAGTAGCAACAACATTAGAGCCACAGCAGCAGTAGGGGCTGCACTAGGCAGCCCCTTTGTGACCATGTCTTGTGTGAAGTGAGTTGTAAGTGTGTAAGCCCCTGAATTTAGGGCTTATTTTTTTTTTTAATTTTATAAATCAATTATTGCAATAGATATTATTATTAGTTTATTATTTGATTTAATGCTCTCTACCGTGACTTGGATTTCTAGAGCATCTTGGATGCCAGTCTTTGGAAACTTTCTTCTTGAAGTTTATAGTAGACGAGATTATCTTCATGTTGATATATCGTGTCCCACTCGAACTTGTTCCCTTTTACTCTTTTTGTTTCGCGCAAGTTCGGGTCAATTTAGACCATTTAATTATTAATTGATTTTCCCACTATTTTTCTTGATCCTCATAAGCGCGTTACCGTGACTTTTAATTTAGGAGCACCAGACTAGTCATTCTCTCGAAACCAACTTGTCATACCTGATCTACTCGAGACGCTCTTCACCAATGACCTTCGTGTCCCACTCAGACATACCATTTTGTGCTTCATTTCCTTCGCACAACTTTTGGGTCAATTTAGGCCAATTAATTATCTACCGTAAAACCTGATTTAATTTCCAATTTAATTTCGGGACCCGACATCGATCCAATCCAGTCGACCCAATACATGGCCCTGGTCTGTTTTGAGTCTACTAGGCACGTGCCACTTGCGCACCATCGAACTGATTTTTCTTATGCTCCAATTTCGTCCATGATTTTAAATAGTTTAAAATTATTATATTAATTAAATCTTGGCTTCGACTTTGTCCAAACTTGGCCCAACGTCCGACCCAGTTTGGCATGGACCCTACCATGACTGTCCATACGTCCCACAGATGTGTCTGTATTTTTCCTATTTGAAAATACGTTTATTTTATATAAAAATATCTCTACCTATCTCTCTTATATATACATATATATATATATATATATATGTGTATGTATAATGTAACTCTCTCTCTCTCTCCTACCCTCTCACTTCCCACACAAAGAGAACACCCCTCTCCACCAGCCCATACCCCCTCTCTCAGCCGACCTATACTCCTCTCTCTCACAAATATCACTATCTCTCTCTCTAAATATCTCTCTATCACTTCTTTATATATTTATACACACACACACACTCATATATATCTCTCTCTCTCCCCTAAGTACACAACCCCCTCACCCCCTATACCCGAACATACATCCCCCCACCCTCTCTCTACTTTCTCTCTCATTAAATATCTCTCATTCTCTCTCTCCTTCTATATATAATATATCACATATATATATATATATATATATATATATATATATATATATATATATATATATATATACTCTCTCTCCTTCCCATCACACACATACATCACCCCCTCCCTTTACTGTACACAGCCGACAGCCCCCTCCCAACTCCTTCTTTATTTTCTTCTTCAAGTATTTCTTCACTTCTTCTTCTTCTTCAATACCACCATCACCACCCTCATATACCTCACCACACACACCACTTCATCATCATCATCATCATCTCCACCACCACCATCACATTCCCTCCTCCCTCTCCGCCGTGCGCCATCCCCGACGCCCCGCCGTACGCCGCTACGGCCACCACCGCTGGGCAGCCGCCGCCGCCGCGTCGCAGCGTACAGCAGCTTGCTGCACAGCAGCAGTAGTTGCAGTAGCAGCCGCAGTGGCTGCCGCACCACCGCGCACGACCACCCCGGTCGGCCCCCGCCGCCGGTGAGCCCCCCTGGCCGGGCGACCCCCTGGCACCACCATGTGGCGGCCAACGTCCTCCGGGACGCGCCGTCTAGGCGTTTCGTGCGTTTTGCATGGAGTTCCGTTGACGCGCGCGTGGGAAAAATTTTAGAATTTACGTTTCGGGGCAGCGACTTTGCGTAAATTTTTCGGATAATCCGACCGTTGGATCTGCGATTTCTTCACTCCTTCACAATCTCGGTATATACCCCTTCATCCCTCTCAAATTTCAACCATTAATTTCGTCGTTTGATACCGCAAAATTGGCCACCAAGTTGACGTTTTTAATTAAACTATTTTTGGACAGTTTTGTGACGCCAACTTCGCGGGCTCGTATCTCCTCCGTCGCAGCTCCGGTTGGCGTGATACCAGTTCCTGTGCGAAGCTGGTATAGCCCTCTTCCTGCCCCCTTTAGATTTCATTTCAGTTTGAGCTTGTTAGGTCGGTCGAATTCGACGCCAAAGTTGGCCGTTCGAATTTTTAGTGTTACACTTGTTAAATTCCATTTTTGAACCCGGGACTCTGGATGCAATTTCTGACACCACCAGTAGACTCGTGGCGTCGTTCTGGCATGTTTTCATATAAAGTTTGCTTGATTTGGAGAATGTGGGCCCTGGCACGTATTTCGGTGCAAAGCGGGTCCCACTTTCTGAGTCAACGGGTCACTTTGAGATCGGCTCATCGGAATCCAATTCTGGATATACCGTTGAGTTCGTATCGTCATTCTGGACACGTTGACATATAATTTGCTGGGTTTTAGTGGACCTTGGTTCCGACACGCATTTCGGTGCAAGTCGGATACAAATATCCGGGTCAACGGGTCATTTTGAGTTCGGCTCATCGGAATCCAATTCCGGATATACCGTTGAGTTCGTATCGTCATTCTGGACTCATTGACATATAATTTGCTGAGTTTTGAGGACATTAGCTCCGACACACTTTTCCGTGCAAATCGGAATTTCAATGTCCTGGTCAATGGACCAATTTGAGATCGGGTCAACGGAATCCAATTCCGGATATACCATTGAGTTCGTATCGTCATTCTGGATTCGTAGACATATAATTTGTTAGGTTTTGTGCACTTTTATTTTGACACATTTTTCGGTGCAAAGTGTCCAACGGCGGACATCATTTTGGCCCAAAATTACCGTTTTTGCCCCTGTGTCCAAATGGGACTTATGGACAGGCTATTCTAGCTATTTCGACCATTCTGGACACATTAGTAATTGTTGTTTCACCATCCGACAACATCTGTAGGTTTTTATCCTATTATTATAATCTTTCTCTTTTTGTGGTATTTTGAGATCCATCGATTCCAGTGATTTCACAACCACTGAAATTGAATGTGTTGACCCTGTAGATGTTTGTAGAGACTAGCTTTGACACAGTTTGACCATGGTTGACTACTTTGACTGAACATCGAAGTAGAGTCAACATTTGACCTAGGTTAGACTAGTTTTGACCTTGGTTGACCACAGTTGACTATTTTGACCAAAAGTCAACCAGAAGTCAACCGTAGCATAAAATTGACTAGAACTGGACCAAAGTTGACCAGTTGACCCAAAGGCAATGTTAGTCAAGTTTGACCTAGAGTTGATCTAGAATTGACCAGAATTGACCAGTTGACCAAAAGTCAACTATAAGTCAACCCTTGACTTAGATTGTGACTTAGTATGACTTGATTTTACTTCCAAACCCTTATAGTGATACAGTATTTCACCTATAGGTCCTCGAAGCACTGTTCTAGGACTCAGTTGACATATTCCACCAGATCGCAGGCGAGTACATTCTCTGATAATATTTCTGTTTTATGATATCGTTTATGTTTCTTGTATTTAGTGTAGATACCCTTGATCTCTTGACACATTGTTCACACGGATTGGTATTTGTCTGGATCCCGTCATGAGATATTATTCCTCGCTTTCCTTGGTATATCTTGTGCAAGTCTATCTTGTTCCTTGTGCATTGTATAGACACGATTCCTGCGAAGGCTGGCTACCCTCTCGGAGAATCGCGTGTCATGATGTGTCATGGTTGGATCCACTATACTAGTCGGGGACGAGGAGTATTAGTGTAGATGTGTGGTCATTATCCACCTTGTTATTCTTATAGATCTTGTGAGTGCTAATCATACACCCCACGTATGATTAACCAGGCCAGAAGACCTTGTGCAGACCCAAGCCGGCCACATGTTGAAACTAGTACTCACATACCTAGATAGATGATTCTTGATTCTTGTACATGCCATGATCAGTTTTACTTGCCTTGTTCTAGCTCTAGATTTACAGCTTACCTTGCCAAGATACTCACATATACATTTCATGATTTCTTGTATACTCTCTCTATTTACTGCTACATTTTCAATATCGTCTAATTAGAACTGTTATTTGAGATTTGTGCTCGTTCCATCCTGACTGGATATGTTGACAAAATTTTAGGAGTATTTGTGCCCTCAGTATTTGGACTTCATGATGTTGCTAGCGGAGGTAGATCTCACTATTCTTCTATGTGAGTTGCCTGGTAGTTAACCTTAGTTAGTCTTGTTGTTCTTTTTTTTATTTTTTATTTTCCTGTCTTATGATCCTTGTAGATTCTAGTTGTTCTAGAGATATTGTTATTATTTCTTGTATCATCTTCCTTAGTTTTCGTGATGTGACATGAGTACATTTCTAGTTATGGATCTTAGATGTTGTAGTTAGTATAGTATACTTGACAGCGTTCTACCGTCGATACCGTGGCGTAGGCTGGGCGTGGCCCACGTATTCGTACCCGTATATCCGGGTGCGGGTCGTGACACGTTTTTAGTGGTGGCCCATGCAGGTCAGTCTTTGTAATTAATGCGAAGTCGTAGTAGTACTTGAGCTTATCTGTACTACTGCGAGCCTGCCCTAGGATTATGGTTGAGTCATAGAATATTTTAGGATTTTGGTACTCGGTGACATATTAGGAACTCTTGGTAGATTCCAGGGATGACCCCTGGGAATCTTATTTTGAACTTTTCGAAACTCTTCCCATTCATTCCTGTCCATCCTGATTTCTGAAATATTTATCCGTATCAAACTTTATTCTTTCTTGGAATGAGTTTATGGACCCCAGAGGGAAGGTATAAGTTGAACTTATATATCTTCTAGGTTAAGAAGGGAATATGATTTTCCAGTCTCATATCAGGTTGAGATTGTTTTAGATTATATTCCAATGATTTCCTTTATCTTGACCTAGATCGTACCTTTGGGACTTCTCCTGAAAACTTTTTCTAAATCCTGTCTCGAAATCTGTTTTGCTAGTTTTCATTACTTATCCTTGATTCGTTGTTGAATTTTGAATCTTGATGTTCGTCGTTGTGGACTTTGACTTTGTATCTAAGATCAATTTTTATGAATTGAGTTAAGATATTCTGATAAATTTATTTGATGAGAACGATAAATGTCTACTTTATTTATGGAGTTTAGAATTTATTGCAGTCATACTAGCTAGCACGATAGGGACATGGAGCCTGATGATGGATATACTATCCTAGTTATGGAATTTAGATTTTCTTGCAGCCATACTAGTTGGCATGGTAAGGAATCTAGATGACATAATTATAGGGTGTATACCTTAGTTATGGACTCCATCGTTTATTGCAGCTATGCTTACTGGCGTGGCAAAAATTCTGGCAATATAATTTCAGGAAGACGTGTATGGTTATCAGACTGTATCTTAAATCGGATCACTTCGTCATGACCGGATGAGCAAGAACAAATTCTTATCATTATTCTTCCCCGTCTTGGTTAACTCTGTCTATCTACAGCCACAATTAGGATTTTCTCAACATGATTGTTTGTGTTCCATCTTCCTATGATTTGACTAAACTCTTCTTCACTAGGCTCTTGAATAATTCTTCTTGTCCTTCCCAGTAATTGTTGAAAGTGCCTCATGGATTGATTCGGGGGAAGTTCGAAAAGTAATTTATCCTTGTATTATGGAATTGGGAGTTTGCATCCAGAGAAATACTAGCGAGGCATGACTTCGGATAACGATATCATGGTTAAATATGTTTCTCAAATTTTACTTGGACCACTCCCTAAGCATTTTGACTAACATCTCCTTATTTTTGCAAAATTGTTTGGAAATATTTTACGGATATTAGCCAAGTTAAGTTCAGGAACCTATATTATCTGACGTGGCAGCTGTGCACTGTAGCCATCCGTCGTATTATGGAACAAGGAAGTTAATCGCAGCTAAATGCACACTAGCGCGATAGTAACTTCATGTGACATAATTACGGAGGTATATGGTTCTTGAGTTTTATTTAGACTACGTCCTATGCATCTCGTTTGGCCTCGTACTATTTTTGAAAATATTTCGATAATCTTTCCTATCTTACTTGACCCTTACCTTGGTTGAATGTTGATATGGATTGCTAGACGCAGTCTTAGGCCCCTGTTACCTTCTATTTTGATGATTGGATAGCCAGACCTAGTTAACAGATTCTATAGTGTAACTATAATATGTTATTATGTGTGATTGTGATGAGTATATTTTATCGGGGATTCATTAGGTTAAGCTTATAGGACAGATATGAGTGACTGACTATAGTGGACTTCGAAACCATTAAGAATGATTAGTTTGATAGTATAGATTGGTTTTAAGGTATCTAAGACGGAGTAATGATATCTTATATTTAGTGACTACGGATTTAGGACTAGAATCTTGTGCTTAGATTTGAGGGTTTATATTGAGGAGTTCTTGAGTAAAAGAGAGAAGGCTCAATGCCCAGAATAGGTTTTGAATGTATAATTTTATGGAGCTTGTGATTAATAGGATAAGGATATTTAGGACGGGATAAGGAAACAAACAAATTGCTTTTGAGATTGGAATTTTGGTTGATGTCCAATCATTGTGATATATATATATATATACGTATCTCGAGGATGACCTATATTTTAGAGTATATGTAAAGGTTCTTATTGATATGAAGATTCTAAAGGAGTAAAATGACATAGTTTTTATTGAAGAAGCTTGATGAACCTGAACCAAAATACCAGTAGAGAGAAAACAGCATAGGTGATCACAATGGTAGCAGATTGAGTACAGTACCCATAGCAGATGCATGTTTTAGCTTGACCTATAGGATGATTTTAATTTCGAGGACGAAATTTTTATAAGGTGGGTAGGATTGTAAGCCCCTGAATTTAGGGCTTATTTTTTTGTTAATTTTATAAATCAATTATTGCAATAGATATTATTATTAGTTTATTATTTGATTTAATGCTCTCTACCGTGACTTGGATTTCTAGAGCATCAGGGATGCCAGTCTCTGGAAACTTTCTTCTTGAAGTTTGTAGTAGACGAGATTATCTTCATGTTGATATATCGTATCCCACTCGAACTTGTTCCCTTGTACTCTTTTTGCTTCGCGCAAGTTCGGGTCAATTTAGACCATTTAATTATTAATTGATTTTCCCACTATTTTCCTTGATCCTCATAAGCGCGTTACAGTGGCTTTTAATTTAGGAGCACCAGACTAGTCATTCTCTCGAAACCAACTTGTCATGCTTGATCTACTCGAGATGCTCTTCACCCATGACCTTCGTGTCCCACTCAGACACACCATTTTGTGCTTTATTTCCTTCGCACAACTTTCGGGTCAATTTAGGCCAATTAATTATCTACCGTAAAACCTGATTTAATTTCCAATTTAATTTTGGGACCCGCATCGATCTAATCCAGTCGACCCAATACATGGCCCGGGTCTGTTTTGAGTCTACTAGGCACGTGCCACTTGCGCGCCATCGAACTGATTTTCCTTGTGCTCCAATTTCGTCCATGATTTTAAATAGTTTAAAATTATTATATTAATTAAATCTTGGCTTCGACTTTGTCTAAACTTGGCCCAACGTCCGACCCAGTTTGGCATGGACCCTACCATGACTGTCCATACGTCCCACAGATGTGTCTGTATTTTTTCCTATTTGAAAATACGTTTATTTTATATAAAAATATCTCTACCTCTCTCTCTTATATCTAAACATATTTATATATATATATATATATATTTTTTTTATATATATATATACATATTTATATATATATATATATATATATATATATATATATATATATATATATATATATATATATATAATATATATATATGTATAATGTAACTCTCTCTCTCCTACTCTCTCACTTCCCACACAAAGAGAACACCCCTCTCTCCACCAGCCCATACCCCTCTCTCAGTCGACCTATACTCCTCTCTCTCACCAATATCACTATCTCTCTCTCTCTCTAAATATCTCTCTCTCACTTCTTTATATATTTATACACACACACTCATATATATATCTCTCTCTCCCCTAAGTACACAACCCCCTCACCCCCTGTACCCGAACACACATCCCCCCACCCTCTCTCTACTTTCTCTCTCTCTCATTAAATATCTCTCATTCTCTCTCTCCTTCTATATATAATATATCACATATATATATATTATATATATACTTTCTCTCTCCTTTCCATCACACACATACATCACCCCCTCCCTTTTCTGTACACAGCCGACAGCCCCCTCCCAACTCCTTCTTCATTTTCTTCTTCAAGTATTTCTTCACTTCTTCTTCTTCACTTCTTCTTCTTCTTCAATACCACCATCACCACCCTCATATACCTCACCACACACACCACTTCATCATCATCATCATCATCTCCACCACCACCATCACATTCCCTCCTCCCTCTCCGCCGTGCGCCATCCCCGACGCCCCGCCGTGCGCCGCCACGGCCACCACCGCCGGGCAGCCGCCGCCGCCGCGTCGCAGCGCGCGCTCGCGTGCAGCAGCTTGCTGCACAGCAGCAGTAGCTGCAGTAGCAGCCGCAGTGGCTGCCGCACCACCACGCACGACCACCCCGGTCGGCCCCCGCCGCCGGAGAGCCCACCCTGGCCGGACGACCGCCAGGCACCCCCTGTGGTGGCCAACGTCCTCCGAGACGTGCCGTCTAGGCGTTTCGTGCGTTTTGCACGGAGTTCCGTCGACGCGCGCGCGGGAAAAATTTCAGAATTCGCGTTTCGGGGCAGCGACTTCGCACAGATTTTCTGGACAATCCGACCGTTGGATCGGCGATTTCTTCGCTCCATCACAATCTCGGTATATACCCCTTCATCACTCTCAAATTTCAACCGTTAAATTTGTCGTTTGATACCTCAAAACTGGCCACCAAGTTGACGTTTTAAATTGAACTATTTTTGGACAGTTTCGTGATGCCAACTTCGCGGGCTCGTATCTCCTCCGTCGCAGCTCCGGTTGGCGCGCTACCAGTTCCTGTGCGAAGCTGGTATAACCCTTTTCCTGCCCCTTTAGATTTTATTTCACTTTGAGCTTGTTAGGTCGGTCGAATTCGACGTCAAAGTTGGCCGTTCGAATTCTTAGTGTTGCACTTGTTAAATTCTATTTTTGAACCCGGGACACCGGATTCAATTTCGGACACCACCAATAGACTCGTGGCGTCGTTCTGGCATATTTTTATATAAAGTTTGCTTGATTTGGAGAACGTGGGCCCTGGCACGTATTTCGGTGCAAAGCGGGTCCCACTTTCTGAGTCAAAGGGTCACTTTGAGATCGGCTCATCGGAATCCAATTCTGGATATACCGTTGAGTTCGTATCGTCATTCTGGACTCGTTGACATATAATTTGCTAGGTTTTAGTGGACCTTGGTTCCGGCACGCATTTCGGTGCAAGTCGGATACCAATATCCGGGTCTACGGGTCATTTTGAGTTCGGCTCATCGGAATCCAATTCCGGATATACCGTTGAGTTCGTATCGTCGTTCTGGACTCGTTGACATATAATTTGCTGAGTTTTGAGGACATTAGCTCCGACACGCTTATCCGTGCAAATCGGAATTTCAATGTCCTGGTCAACGGACCAATTTGAGATCGGGTCAACGGAATCCAATTCCGGATATACCGTAGAGTTCGTATCATCATTCTGGATTCGTGGATATATATATTATTAGGTTTTGTGCACTTTTATTTCGACACGTTTTTCGGTGCAAAGTGTGTCCAACGGCGGATATCATTTTGGCCCGAAATTATCGTTTTTGCCCCTGTGTCCAAATGGGACTTATGGACAGGCTATTCTAGCTATTTCGACCATTCTGGACACGTTGGTAATGATTGTTTCACCATCCGACAACATCTGTAGGTTTTCACCCTATTATTATAATCTTTCTCTTTTTGTGGTATTTTGAGATCCATCGATTCCAGTGATTTCACAACCACTGAAATTGAATGTGTTGACCCTGTAGATGTTTGTAGAGACTAGCTTTGACACAGTTTGACCATGGTTGACTACTTTGACTGAACGTCGAAGTAGAGTCAACATTTGACCTAGGTTAGACTAGTTTTGACTTTGGTTGACCACAGTTGACTATTTTGACCAAAAGTCAACCGAAAGTCAACCGTAGCATAAAATTGACTAGAACTGGACCGAAGTTGACCAGTTGACCCAAAGTCAACGTTAGTCATGTTTGACCTAGAGTTGATCTAGAATTGACCAGTGGACTAAAATCAACTGTAAGTCAACCCTTGACTTAGATTGACCTAGTTGGACTTAGTATGACTTGATTTTACTTCCAAACCCTTATAATGATGCAGTATTTCACCTATAGGTCCTCGAGGCACTGTTCTAGGACTCAGTTGACATATTCCACCAGATCGCAGGCGAGTACATTCTCTGATAATATTTCTGTTTTATGATATCGTTTATGTTTCTTGTATTTAGTGTAGATACCCTTGTTCTCTTGACACATTGTTCACACGGATTGGTATTTGTCTGGATCTCGTCATGAGATGTTATTCCTCGCTTTCCTTGGTATATCTTGTGCAAGTCTTTCTTGTTCCTTGTGCATTATATAGACATGATTCCTACGAAGGCTAGCTACCCTCTCGGAGAATCGCGTGTCATGATGTGTCATGGTTGGATCCACTATACTAGTCGGGGACGAGGAGTATTAGTATAGATGTGTGGTCATTATCCACCTTGTTATTCTTGTAGATCTTGTGAGTGTTAATCATACACCCCACGTATGATTAACCAGGCCAGTAGACCTTGTGCAGACCCAAGCCGGCCACATGTTGAAACTAGTACTCACACACCTAGATAGATGATTCTTGATTCTTGTACCTGCCATGATCAGTTTTACTTGCCTTATTCTAGCTCTAGATTTACAGCTTACCTTGCCATGATACTCATATGTACATTTTATGATTTCTTGTATAATCTCTCTATTTACTGCTACATTTTCAATATCATCTAATTAGAAATGTTATTTGAGATTTGTGCTCGTTCCATCCTGACTGGATATGTTGACAAAATTTTAGGAGTAGTTGTGCCCTCAGTATTTGGACTTCATGATGTTGCTAGCGGAGGTGGATCTCACTATTCTTCTATGTGAGTTGCCTGGTAGTTATCCTTAGTTAGTCTTGTTGTTCTTTTTTTTATTTTTTTATTTTCCTGTCTTATGATCCTTGTAGATTCTAGTTGTTCTAGAGATATTGTTATTATTTCTTTTATAATCTTCCTTTGTTTTCGTGATGTGACATGAGTACATTTCTAGTTATGGATCTTAGATGTTGTAGTTAGTATAGTATACTTGACAGCGTTCTACCGCCGATACCGTAGCGTAGGCTGGGCGTGGCCCACATATTCGTACCCGTATATCCGGGTGCGGGTCGTGACAAAGTGTCCTAGTGTAGTTTAGTTTTCTGAGATGAGAGGGTTGGCCTTGTTGGGCCTGAATTGGCTTGGTATAGATTTGAGGTTGGGTTTTGAGTTGCAATTATAGCATATATTATTGATAGACTATATATAGGTAGTATACATATGAGTTTTGGGAGAGGTAGTTCTCAGATTTCGGAGATTGAGTAGAGAGTGTGAGAGAGTGAGTATGTGTAGGTAAATAGATAAGAGCATACTTAGATATGTATTAAGTACAGCCTTTGAGTTATTTAGTTTCTGGCATGATCTATATATCATATGGATATTAGTATATGTAGTTAGATGAGGTAGAGTATATGGATATAGGTATTTGGTTTTGAGAGTATCTATGGGTCATGATGTACATGTGTAGTTTATCATACAAGTGGTTCGATACATATAGTGTTATATGTGCTTGTTAGCCTAGTAGGTATCTTAGATGTTTTAGCCTATGGCTAGTATTTGAGTTCACCTTAAAATTTAACCAAATAGTGCGAGTTGACTAGAGTTGACTAGAGTTGACCAAAAGTCAACATTGAGTCAATATGTGACCAATTCACCTAGTTTGACTAGAATTTGACCTAGCTTGACTAAGATTGACCTAGTTGACCAAACCCTAAAGTTGACCAATAGTTGACCATTGACCAAATTGACCCTTGACAGCCTATGTTTGACCAGTTAACCAGGATAGCCTTGTTGTTGACCCAGTTTGACTAGATGTTGACTTGGTTTGACCCAGAGTTAACCAAAGGTTGACTTTGACCTAGATTGACCTAAAATTATATAGATGCATTGTACACTTCATTTATAACCCCTTGTATACATCATGACTTGTGTTGATCTAAATAGGACTCAGATACCTCGTTTCGGACAGTGCATTCTCACAGTCATTCAGATCGTAGACGAGTACATTCTCTGATCGTTTCATACTTGTCACGACCTATATTCTTGCTCTAGATCACTTTACTTGATGTTGTCACCATTGTTATCATGGATTAGTACTATATGGATCTTTCATGCGATGTTATCCCCTTATAGGATAAATCGGGTATTTTATGTTCGTGTACTTTACCATGGGCATCGTGTACTCCTTGTATTCGTGTTATTCATGTACAAATCGTGTAATCTCATGTACTCACATGATCATCTAGTACAACTATACTTCGTGTGCAATAACATAACTTGACTGGATCCTTGTGTATTGATTGGGGATGGTGAGTAGAAAATGGTTATGCGATCAAATCCCCTATTGTATAAAATATTGTATATGTCTATTGTATCCTCGTATCTAATGGAGTTCCATTTTATTGTATAAACTAACCTGTTAACATAACCATATTGTGCTCTATATTACTAGTTACTTACAGTTCATATTTATCATGTATATATTTTCAGTTAACAACTATCTCTTATTTTCGTGTACATCTTCTTACAGTTCACGTATCTTACTCTTTTGCATGCTTTATATTTCCTGCCATGATATGAACTGTGTGAGATGTACTGTGCTCGCTCCTGTCCTGAATGGACCTATTGAAAATATTACAGATGATACTGATGACTTCTACCCAACCTACTATGGAGCCCATCTAGACGACACCTGTGAGTTGGACCCACAGGAGGATCCAGCTATAGCTGAGGAGGTCATCCCTACTTCTTACACTAGATTAGTTAGGCTTTATCTTATTTTTTTATGTCATTTGTATTAACTTTAGAGTTGTATTATTTTCTAGATGTTTGTGATGTTGTGTCATTTAGACACTTAGACTTTCCTTCTGTGTTTATGTTCTCCTTGAGATTTCATATTTATCATATCTTGCTATTTCCATCTCTAGATTTGTAATTGAGTTGTACCTTATGTGATTTGTCCTCCGTTTGGAGAGTATATCATATTGTATTTAGTTTATGATAGTGATCTAGGACAACGTTCTACCGTCGATACTGTGGCGTAGGCTGGACGTACCCACTTTTCGTGCCCCTACACTGGGTGCGGGTCATGACACATTTTTAGTGGTGGCCCATGCAGGTCTCGAGAGTCGTAACTAGTATAATTTTGTATTGGTACTCGAACTAGAGTATCACTACATCCTGTAGTAGGATATAGGATATAAGTTTTGAGGTACTCAATCACATCTAGGAAAAACTCTTATCTAAATTCCTACCAACTGAATTCTTGCTGAAAATTGCTTCTTCTTGAAATAAATTGTCCTCCTTTGATTATATCGCTTCCTTCTTAGTATTGATTTCCTTGTTTGGTCTATTTTCAGGATGGTTATGGAGACACGATCTCATCGCCCCGACCAGGAGGATACTGTCGAGAGGTCTGCCACCTCTCGTCCGGCCCATTAGATTCCTGAGACCGTAGCTTCCCTTACTCCTCTACCTGCTCGGAGGCTGACTCCAGTTATTCCTGAGGTGCTTCAGCCACAGCAGCAGCCACCTGCGGGGTTGGTTGACGCTGCACACCTTTTTTCCTTAGTGGAGCGGATCTTGGAGTCACATCAGCAGCAGCAGCAGTACCAGACTGCTGACTTTCATCAGGGCAAAGATGAGGCCCACCAGCTGGTCAAGACGATCGTGGAGCGGGTGACTGCACAACCACAGTAAGGCCAGATCCAGCATTATCAATAGCGGACGCCAGGCATCCAGGATTTCTAGAAGATGCGTCCTAGGGACTTTCGATGCACAGAGGGGATCCTATATGCAACGATTAGATCGAGCATATCGAGGAGATATTCTGGCTGGCGGAGATTCCAGCCCGACTTCAGATAGAGGCAGCTGGCAGTCAGATGTAGGACCGTACAAGGACAAGGTACCAGACAGACCCCAGAGTGGGAACAGAGGGACAGACCTGGGCAGCTTTCAAGAAGCTGTTCAAGAAGCAGCTCTTCCCAGACGTAGCACTGAGAGGCATAGAGCAGCAGTTCGAGAGTCTGGTTCAGGGGAACCAGACAGTCGAGGAGTATGCATGAGAGTTCTGCCGGCTGAACAGATTTATTGAGGATCTGAGCGAGATGACGAAGGCGAGGAAGTTCCGCAGAGGTTTGATCAGAGAGGTCCGGTCCTTGACCAAGAGTGACCGGATGCTACTTTCGCAAAGATCCTAACAGGAGCCATGGCAGCAGAGGCGACCTAGGCCTAAAACTAAAGTGAGGTCGGGACTTTCACGGAGCTAGTGGCAGCGGAGGTCCGACCAAGAGGCCTCATGTACAGATTCAGCCACAGCAGCAGAGGCCTGTTTAGCAGCAGCTTCAGGATCAGGGACGTACCTATTTCTAGCAGTCACCCAGACAGCGGCAGGATGCTATGTGCAACTTTTGTAAGAAGGTAGGTTATTGGTAGAACGACTGTAGGAAGAGGCTGGGTATGTGTTTACTTTGTGGTTCAGCGAAACATTAGTGTAGGAAGTGTCCCAAGAACCTGACACCATTAGCTTAGGCAGCAGTAGGAGCTAGGGCTCCGACAAGACAACAGAGGGTTGTCCAGCATCAGCAGCAGGCCAGAGGAAGAGGCCAGTAGGGGTGAGCTTTCGCCATGACAGTCGAGGATACACATGCAGCATGAGGGATGCTTGCAGGTTCTGTTCTTTTCGATTCCATTCCTAACTTTGCCTCATTATAAACTATCTTGAAATTCTATTTCGAATTCAATTCTGACAGTTACTGTCTACTTTCTTCTACTTGTTGATAAATTGGATGCTTAGTATTTAATGATTAATTTCTATCGAGATAAGTCGTATGGGCTAGGTCGCCTCAATTATGGGATCTAGAATCTTCTACAGTCATATTAGCTAGCATAGTGAGGACATATAGTCTAATTTTGGACGTATTTCTTTGGGGTAGGAATTTAAGGTTTTTGCGGCCAAGTATGCGATAATGCAAAAATTTAAAATATCATGATTCTAGAGGTATGTACCTTAGTCGAGGACTCTGTGATTATCGTAGCCTGGCTCACTAGTATGATGCATATTCTAAGTATCATGAGTTTGGACAGACGCATATGATTATCGAATTATATGGTTTTGAGACTTTGATTGATTGTGGGTTTGACATAGAAGGAGTATGACCAACTTAAATTTCGAGGACAAATTTTTTCTAAGGGAGGTAGACATATAGCACCCACTTTTCTAAAATAAGAGTAATTTTGAACTTTTATAAATTTGACTTTTAAATATTAGGATTTAATTCATGTTCTAATTTTTAGTGATTTTTTAATTAAATTAAAACTATTTAAAATATTGAATTGTGATTTTGATGGTTAACTAGTATAACCCTAGAATTGCTAAGCCTAGAGACTAACCTTGACCAAGGGAGCCTAGTCATGTGATTAGAATGTCATATTACTACTTTTTAGCCTAGGGGTATTTTGGTCATTTTGACAATTTTATGAAATTATAAATTGTATTAATTAAATATGTGCTAGTTAATTATTTGAGACTTAACCTAGAAGTTTAGCCTAATCTAGATTAGTCATGAGGATTAGATGATGATTAGAACTTCCTACAAGTGCCAAGATTAGCAATATCTAGATATTTCTAAAGAGTATTTTTTCTCCATAGGATATTTGTAAAAAGAAAGCCTTAGGACTAAATTCAACCAATGAGTGGACTTAAAATTTGGTGGAAAAGCCTTAGCCACTCATCTACATCTAAACCTAGCCCTAATTCATTTTGTGGCAGCCACAAATAGAAATCCCCCTCCTAGAAAGTATCCTTTAGTAGCCCCTTGCCACTTTTAACACCTACAAAGAAACCCTAATTTGTTCTTCCCTAATATTATCTTCCTTTATCCAAATTGATCCTAAATTGAGACTACTCTTTTGCATTGAGATTCACAACAGTAGAGGATGCTAAGGGAGGCTAGCTAGCAAGGTTTTAAAGTGAATTGACCATTGCATTAGGAGAAGAACACCTTTCCTTTTTCATTTTTCATTGAGATTTCCTCTCAATAGATAAATGCCATAAAACCTTTTTAAATTTCACTTTCTTTCCATAGATGCATTCATTTAAGGTTCTCCTAGGTGTAGCCCAAGTTTGGTAGGAATTCGTGTCGATTTCGTGTCCGTATCGGACACGTATCGGTGTTTTTGAATAGGTATTTGATGAAATGCTTGATAGGAATTAATGTTGTTAATTTTGAATTCTATTTGAAGTTATTTATAGCCCTATATGTGAGGAACACAAAACCCTAACTTTGAGCTCATATCGAGCTGTGTCCGTGTCCAAAATGGACACGAACTCACTGTACGAGGACTCGGTCGAGTGCCCTGCTACCCGAGCCTAATTTCTTCCTCTATAGGCCACGTGGACACGTGCCACTTGGCATAGAGGTGGAGGCCATCACTGATAGACCCCCCCTCTAGTTTTATGACACCTCGTGTCGTGTCGGACACGAAAACACAAGTGCACTAAATTTGCACTGCACTGTTACGTGCGAACAGTGGCATCTGACACGGCCTTCGTGTCGCGTGCAGACACAACGTGGACTCATGTCAGGGACTCGTATGTATATCCCTATACCTAGGCTATGTATGGACATGGCCGCACGAGCCCTCTGTGCACAGTTTTGCTGACACTATATAAATATTTGTTTTGGACATGTTGTGTCCACTGTATGGACACGTGGACACTCTCCACTTATGCACACACATGTCTTACATCTCTGTACACAATTTTCCCTAATATTTATTGGGTTTTCCTATTCTATTTTGTCGGGTTTCACATGATTCTGATACTCGACTGGACATGAGTTGAGTTTAATGTTTTTTAATGTTTAATAATGAAAATTAAATGTAATTTATAACTGTGGTGTAATGTCAGAACCTGAGATTGATATGGTTTAGGTTTTGTATTGATGCCATTAACTGATTGGTACTAATCGAGTTCATTTTGTATCAATCTATGTTTAAACTGAAACCGATATGATAACCTAAATTTTGTAGGTGATTTAACCTGAGTTTTGTAAGATAACCTGAGATTTGAATCTAAAATTGAAAGATAATCTAAGCATTGGTTTGATTTAAGTGGAAACTGTGACTGAGTTCACAGTTTTGGGTTTTAAGGTGAAGTGGGGCTTCTCGATTTGAAATTGAGTTTATGTATTACAACTGAGAATCTCATGATGCATATTACCTAAGAACATGTTGGTATTTAAATTCCTGAGATTTTACTAGTATGCACGAGTTTATATTAGTTTAGAGTGATAGATAGGTTGGTTTATAGTTAGGCAAATGCAGTAGGGGCCCAGTAGCAGCAATGCATTGTTGTATTGTATTGCAGTAGCAGCAAAATTAGAGCCACAACAGCAATAAGGGCTGCACTAGGCGGCCCCTTTGTGACCATGTCTTGTGTGAAGTGAGTTGTAAGTGTCCCAGTGTAGTTTAGTTTTCTGAGATGAGAGGGTTGGCCTTGTTGGGCCTGAATTGGCTTGCTATAGATTTGAGGTTGGGTTTTGAGTTGCAATTATAGCATATATTGTTGATAGACTATGTATAGGTAGTATACATATATGTTTTGGGAGAGGTAGTTCTCAGATTTCTGAGATTGAGTAGAGAGTGTGAGAGAGTGAGTATGTGTAGGTAAATAGATGGGAGCATACTTAGATATGTATTAAGTATAGCCTTTGAGTTATTTACTTTGTGGCATAATCTATATATCATATGGATATTAGTATATGTAGTTAGATGAGGTAGAGTATATGGATATAGGTATTTGGTTATGAGAGTATCTATGGGTCATGATGTACATGTGTAGTTTATCATACAAGTGGGTCCATACATATAGTGTTATATGTGCTTGTTAGCCTAGTAGGTACCATAGATGTTTTAGCCTATGGCTAGTATTTGAGTTCACCTTAGAATTTACCCAAATAGTTCGAGTTGACTAGAGTTGACCACAGTTGACTAGAGTTGACCAAAAGTCAATATTGAGTCAATATGTGACCAATTGACCTAGTTTGACTAGAATTTGACCTATCTTGACTAAGATTTACCTAGTTGACCAAACCCTAAAGTTGACCAATAGTTAACCATTGACCAAATTGACCCTTGATAGCCTAAGTTTGACCAGTTAACCAGGATAGCCTTATTGTTGACCCAGTTTGACTAGATGTTGACTTGGTTTGCCCCAAAGTTAACAAAGGATTGACTTTGACCTAGATTGACCTAGAAATTATGTAGATGCATTATACACTTCATTTATAATGCCTTGTTTACATCATGACTTGTCTTGCTCTAAATAGGACTCGGATACCTCGTTTTGGACAGTGTATTCTCACAAATATTCTGATCGTAGGCGAGTACATTCTCTGATCGTTTCATACTTGTCACGATTTATATTATTGCTCTAGATCACTTTACTTGATGCTGTCATGATTATTATCATGAATTAGTACGATGTAGATCTTTCATGCGATGTTATCCCCTTATAGGATACATCGGGTATTTCGTGTTTGTGTACTTTATCATGGGCATCGTGTACTCTTTGTGTATTGATTGGGGAGGGTGAGTAGGAAATGGTTATGCGATCAAATCCCCTATTGTATAAAACATTGTATATGTCCATTGTACCCTCGTGTATAATAGAGTTCCATTTTATTGTATAACCTAACCTGTTTACATAACCATATTGTGCTCTAAATTACTAGTCACTTACAGTTCATATTTATCATGTATATATTTTCAGTTTTCAAATCTCTCTTATTTTTGTGTATATCTTCTTACAGTTCATGTATCTTACTCTTTTGCATGCTTTATATTTCCTGCCATGATATGAACAGCGTGAGATATACTGTGCTTGCTCCTGTTATGACTGGACCTGTTGAAAATATTACAGATGATACTGAGGACGTCTACCCAACCTACTATGGAACCCATCTAGACGACACCTGTGAGTTGGACCGACAAGAGGATCCAGCTCTAGCTGAGGATGCCATCCCTACTGCTTAGACTAGATTAGCTAGGCTTTATCTTATTTTCTTTATGTCATTTGTATTGACTTTAGAGTTGTATTATTTTCTGTATGTTTGTGATGTTGTGTCATTTAGACACTTAGACTTTCCTTCTGTTTGTATGTTCTCCTTGAGATTTCATATTTATCATATCGTGCTATTTCCATCTCTAGATTTGTGTTTGAGTTGTATCTTATGTGATTTGTCCTCCGTTTGGAGAGTATAGCATATTGTATTTAGTTTGTGATGATGACCTAGGACAGCGTTCTACTGCCGATATTGCAGCGTAGGCTGGACGTATCCACTTCTCGTGCCCCTATACTAGGTGTGGGTCGTGACACCATGCCACTACTAATAGCAGTGGAGGAGGGGGGGTCTAGTAGCTGTAACTTTAGGATAGATAGGTATGTATGAGAGTGTGGAAAGAGTGGCTAAGAATAAGGGTATGGCAGTAGCAAATAGAAGGGAGTATAGGTATTGATATGGGACATCTAGGCTTGATTGTATATGCAGTAGTAGTAACTATATGTGAAGGGATTGGCCTAGGACAATTAATTGGGATTTTTTTTTATATCAGTTATATAACTTGGTATGGTCAGTCATGAGGATAAATGGGTTCAGAAGCAGTAGTAGTCTAAAACTTGAGAATAATAGGTAAGTAGGAATAATGAGGATGAAAATAGAAAAAGGATCAAAACAAGAAACTAGGTACCTAAGATGGGTGTAACAGAGTTTGGAGAGTGGGCAAGGGACCTATACATAGGGGATGTGTGACTGATCAGTCTATTCGCTAATAATGTAGCAGCAGCAGAGGCAAGCCTACTACATAAGGGAATTTTGGTTGGATAATAGTTGGGCACAGGTAAGTAAATATGCAGAAATTGAAAAAAGTAGAAGTTAGATTATTGTTGTTGGGCAGAGTAGGGAAGAGTGTTTAGTGTCGGTGAAGGCAGTTAGAGAGGAGAGAAGAGTGGTAGTTAAATGTATAGGTTACTGTCCAGTGAGGGGAAAATCTGGAAGGGATTTGTGAGGATCATAGCGTTAGTCCTAGGAATATTACTTGTATTAGTTTTGATAACCTTACATATATATTATTGGAGTGTAGAAGGGTTTCCATTTGATTATAGTATACTTGGGAAGTGGCTAAGGTTCAGTCTTTACCATATAAGAACTTTCCAAACCAATATCCCCTTTAGTTCAGTTGAGAGTTGAGAGTGGGGAACTTGTTCTTTAGAACAGTCCCTAAATCACCATTGGGTTCTGTCAATTAAAAACCAAATGCCAACTCCTAGAGGTGTCCTGCATATGAGGTATCAGTTAGTTCAATATATATGTCCTGTAGATGGAGGGACTTGTATACATTGTATCAATCCCACTGTAGCTTAAGGTTCAGTCCATTCTTTCCCTTTTAGTTAGCACCTTACCTTGTATTTCTCTAATACCTATCATGGTATCAGAACATGATTGATATCCTGTATATGCCATTCATATTGTAGCCTATATCCTAACTTCCTAAACTGCATTACCTTGTCCTGCCATTTAGCTTACTACATTAGGATATGTCCTATGCTTACATTATGTATTGTTTGGGTGTTAAGTTGAGGGTTGCCTTAGCAATTTCCCTCTTGGTTCTTTGTAATCATACATTATATATATGTGTGTGACACCTTAGTATATGTGTTCTGTTATAAGATAAGGTTGGGATTTTACATTGTAGTTATAAAGATATCTGAGGTTGAAGGCTAGGTAGGAGTAGTAGTGTACTACATTATATCTATGTTATGTGTAATACCATATATATATATATATATATATATATATTTTTTTTATAAAGATATCTGAGGTTGAAGGCTAGGTAGGAGTAGTAGTGTACTACATTATATCTATGTTATGTGTAATACCATATATATATATATATATATATATATATATATATATATATATATATAACTTTGACCAAGATTTGATCTCATAGTCTAAGTTTGACTAAGTTGACCAAGGGTTGACTTTGACCTAAAGAGACCTAGTGGCATATAGACTACATTGTTTAATTCTAATATTCAATATGAACACTTTGCAACCTGTATTTCATTAAATAGGACTTTGTGACTCCAGTTTGGACATCGATATACATCAGTTGCTCAGGGTATTAGGCAAGTACATTCTATTATAGTTCTTTTATTTATTTGATGATTTATGTGATTCAGCTTCTAGTATAGTTCTATTTGATTCTCTGGCCAACACAGATTGATGTTTCTGGATCCATTGCATGTGACACACATATATTACTTTTCTGGCCTCTATTTCTAGAATCACTCACTGGAATCATCTACTAGCATCACATTGTTCTGGCTGGACTTGTACTCATTTTACGTATCAGATTATGGATTCACTTGTACTTGTCGAGGCGGGGAAATACTCTAGTAGATATGTAAACATTCCCAAACATACTAGAAGCACCCCTACTGGTCTAATCTGGAATGATAGCAGTCGTACACTTGCCAAGTGTACGATGAGCCGTATTTACCCCTAGCCGTTTACATGTCGAAAGTAGTACTTCAAAACACACTTGTTAGTGTCTTCTACTGGAATCACACTTGCCTCACATTGTACTGTCTGGACTCACATCACATTGCTCTAGTTCGGTTAGCTATATTTTACAGTCTTCATTGCCATGCTCTCCTGATTCACTGTATCTACTTATCTTGCTCTAAATTATTGTTCTACTTTATTACATGTCTCAAACTATCCATGATTCATCAATATAACTATCTATAACTGCTTTATAGTCTTTGTCATTTACTTAGAGTTGCTAGATGAGATATGCTCGTTCCATCCTAACTGGATATATTTTTCAAATGATTGCCCGGAGGATACGTGTCCTACCCATTATGGTTCTGAGGAGGGGATAGCTACCTTAGGTTCCGACGTTCAGGAGTGACCAAGAGACTAGTTTGGTGGACTTGTTTTAGATTTCTTGTTTGAACTTGAATTGTAATAAGTGGAGATTTTAACTTTGTATTTGAGATTTGTTTTGGATATTATTTTAGTTATTGTTGTTGAGTTTTATATAGTTATTTAGACTTCTGTGATATCTTATCGTGCTTTAGACTATGATTGAGTATTACCATATTCTTATACTTGTCCCCCATTCGGAGTTGAGATCTATGACAGGTATATTATATATTATTGTATGAGTTGATAGTTAGCGACCTAGAATAGCGTTCTACCGCCGATTCTGTGGCATAGGCTGGGCGCTGTTACGCACTCACGCCCCTATACCGGGTGCAGGTCGTGACCCATTTTTAGTGGTGGCCTATGTAGGTCGAGACTTCGCATTAGTGCAATATCGTGGTAGTGCGACGACTTAGTTGTACTGCTACGAGCCTGCGATAGGAATTAAGGAATAGGCTTTAGCTGAGAGGTACTCAATCATAGTTAGGAAAAACATTGATCTAATTCCTGCCATCTATAAATTCTGGCTGATAATTGCCTACTTTTGAGATAAACTGTCCTTTCTTGATGATATCGCTTCCTGTTCAGTATTGATTTTCTTGTTTCGTCTGTCTTCAGGATGGTGAAGACTAGATCGCATCGCTCTATTCCAGCTGCTACTGAGAGGTCTGTCAACTCTCGTCCGATTCAGCCAGACGCTGGAGCTGCAGCACCTCTCGTTCCTACTTATGTGGGAGCATCTGCAGCTTTTTGTGGTCCTCCTCCTCCTGTTCGGAGGACTACCCCGGTGATCCCAGATGTTCCTCAGCCGCCACCACCTCCGATACCAGTTGATGCAGCACAGCTTCTTGCGTTCTTCTGCGAGGTGATGGAAGCGCAGAACCGCCAGTCTATAGACATGAGACAGGGTATAGAGAATGCCCATCAGGTGGCGATGGCGACAGTGGAGAGAGTGGTTGCTCAGCCACAGGTAGAATTGGGAGGACAGTGAGCTCATATTCAACAACAGAGGCTAGAGAACATTCTGGATTTTCAGAAGATGAGGCCGAAGGACTTCAAGGGTATAGAGGGCATTCTGTACGCCGATGATTGGATAGAGCACATTGAGGAGATATTCGAACTGGCACAGATCCCGGCTAGGATACAGATAGAGGTGACAGGTAGCCAGATGTTTGATCTTGCATGGACTTGGTACTACACCGATCCCAGAGTTGGTGTTGAGGGACAGACTTGGGAGGCCTTTAAGAAGCTTTTCAAGGAAAAGTTCTTTCCAGGTGTAGCACTCGGTGCTTTGGAGACTTAGTTTGAGAACCTGCTTCAGGGAAACCAGACGGTTGAGGAGTATGCGGGAGAGTTCTGTCGCCTGGGCAGATTTGTGGAAGGATTGAGTGATGTTGCGAAGGAGAGAAGATTTCACAAGGGCTTGATCAAGGAGGTCATGTGTAACTCCCTAAATCCCTTCTTTATATATATTGAATCATTTCCTAAATAATTTACTTTAAAAGTTTCATATTTTCTTCTACATTTTTATCTTTGGGCAAACAAATTTGTTTTATGCTTGATTATATTAAGTTTTAGTTAACTGTAAAGGAAGTTTGATTTTGTTATTTGAGACTAAATGATAATTATTTTAAATAATTAATTAAATACAAATATCAGTGACTAATTTCTATCTTGATTGATTACTTATGAATTTTACTTATTGTTGGATTTTTGCCAGAAGAGAGGAGATTAGTGGCTAACTAATTATGTTATATAGTTAGTTATTATTTAACTAATTTCAATTAGAGAATCTGTTACAACTTTGAATCCTTGCCCCCAGATCTATATCTACATACAGCATTGCCACCCATAATATTTTATTATAAATTGCCCACAGCACAGTTTCTAACGCACAGTTCTGACACACTATTGTCCCATCACACTGACACCACACACTCTCTCTATTGTTCTCACTCTCACTGTTCTTGGTCAACCTCCGGCCGAGTGCCACCGTGAGCCACCGTGGACCCTGTTGGAGACATCGAATCACATCAAAGTGTCCATATCTCCACCGCCAGACCGTCCACCATAAGATCGGAGATGTCAGGCCGCCTCACCGTGATGACGAAGCACACTGTAGTGTCCAGATCACCACAGCCGAAGTCGCACCAAGGAGTTAACTCCAGATCCTTGCCGACCGGAGCTCTGCCACTCCGATCGAGGTGGCAATACTATAACGCCCCAGTCCTAAAATACTTAGGACTAAGTACGTAGACATGCCAGCTACAGATATACGAAGTATACTCTAATGTACGAAATTCGCGTATGTATACATAAGCTGTAAAATGTATTAAATCATGGCACACTATATCTCATCCACAAAAATAAATAAATAATAATATAAAATCAACTTTGAGTGGTCATGTGTACAATCATTGGGCAGAGACAAATCCACTACCAACTAATTTGAAGAAAAGAAGTACATGACATATAAAATGATTTAGCGAAGGTAGCAAGAAAGATCCAAGACACGTCATCTTTGAAGGAATGGAGAAGATCACGACCTCGGCTAGAATACCTACGAAAGACAAGAGCACACACCTGGAGAAATTATCAGGTCCTCATAGGGACGTAATAGGACTCATAATATCATGCCATAAACTGAATATAAATAGCTCAACAAAAAAGTACATATGCCTAAAAAAAATAAAGATCCCTAACCATTCTATGTGAAACCATACACTTTGAAGACAACGTTCCACACAAGGGCTTTCCAAAAATAGAGGCACGTCGCGTTGGTGTTTCAACCGAGGCACTAGTAGAATATAGAGGAAATAATAAATAAATGCATGGCACACTAGCTCTCGGGTGAGTCACTAATGGCAGCTAGAGGAAAGTAAATGCACGGCACACTAGCACTGAGTCTGCTAGTAGCAACTAGAGGAAAGTAAATGCACGACACACTGGCACTGAGTTTGCTAGTGGCAGCTAGACGATGTTTGCCATTGTTTATAAAAGAACAGAATAATTATATCGGAGGACTGGACTTTTACTTCACAATACAAACTCGCTTGTACAAAGAAAGCCTAGGGACAAAAACTAGGTACAGCAATCTAAGTACAATTGTTTAATTTTTCTGGAAGGTGACGATAGAGGCTCGGGAAAGCGACGGCCGCTCTGCCTTACTCCTTGGACGATCAGACGTAGCCTTGGCTCCGGTGAAGAAATGCTCTTGGATCTGTGGGGAGACTCTGTTGCGCCTTCGGTTGCTAGATCTCTGGATGTCTCTATAGTGCTCTCTCTCTTTGCTCCGCTCTCTTCTCTCTCTGTCAATTTTTGCCTGTCTGCAAGGAAATGGCATCTTGCTATTTATAAGAATGGGGTGTGCTTATTAGGGTTTGCCAATGATTGCCTCCTTTAGAAGTCGGCGGCTAAGGATCACTTAATCTGGGCCCTTCATCTTGAATGTGATAAATTTGAGTAATTAATGTGATTGCATCAAATCTCTGTGGGCAACAAATGTTGATTACCATGGATATTCGTGATTTGTGATAGCTTACCACGTGTCCCATACTACTAGAAATAATCCTTTATATGGCAACCTTAAAATGTCGTTAATAAACAAAATGTTGCCACATAAACACAGATACGGCAATCATTCGAGGTTGCCGTAGTGTGTCGTAAAAGGTTGCGTCAGTATTACTTATTTACGGCATCATTCAGTTAATGCCGTATAAAGTAACTAATTTACGGCAATTATTTATTCCCTTATAAGATTTTTTTGTTGTCACTAAAGATTATTATTAATGGCAATATTTAGTTGCCATAAATTTTGAGCAATATATGGCAATATATTATTGCCATTTATTGTAACTCCATAAATGACAAAATTATGATGCCGGCTAATGTATTTCCTTTAATGGCAATAGTTTGTTGCCATTAATTACCCGTATTATATGGCATTAAATTAGTGCCATGTATTGCAATCCCTTATGGCATTTCTTTGTTGTCATAATTGAGTATGCATGACATTTCTTTGTTGCCATGTTTGAGAACATGAGGCAACTACCAAATGTCATATTTGACAAATTGATTTTTGCTATTTATTGCTAGGATCAACAAAATGTGACAATTAATAGATTCGATATATTTGAAGAACTAAATTTCAATTACCAAAATTTAAATAGATCATTAACCAAATAATAAATAAAAATAACACGTCTAATTTGTAAACTTCAAAAAAAAAATCATTTTAATTAAATATGATAGATTCAGTACTACATCTATTACAACCAATGTCACCAAAAATCCACATATATCATATTCAGCATTCCGAGACACAAATCCTCTTTTATATGAGGTTCAAAATTCAAATAGCTAACACTTGACACTCCTAACTTAAAATTAAAATTATTGCCTCCTTGCTAGCTCCATATATGTAAATGTCTGCAAAGATTCCTACGACAGTTCTGGTGCACCAATTGACAGCTAGACAAATAGTTGTGTAACCTGGTATGGATAAACTATAAAATTAGCTTAGAGACCACAAAATGTTGATGAAATATCATCAATTAACATAATAAATAACATAAATCCATAATAAATTTTTA
This sequence comes from Iris pallida, assembly GCA_029216955.1. Classification (NCBI taxonomy): domain Eukaryota; kingdom Viridiplantae; phylum Streptophyta; class Magnoliopsida; order Asparagales; family Iridaceae; genus Iris; species Iris pallida. The sequence goes on from JANAVB010023996.1 coordinate 18,749,409, forward strand.
TTGCTCCCACTATTAATAATTCACTAAAGTTTTATAATATAATGCAAGAACCATGTACAAGCTCAGATTACATATCATATGAGAAGAGGAAACTAGTATATATCAAGGATGATTACTGTATAAAAGTTGTCAAAGAGGAAGCACTTTCAATTCTTGGGAATCAAATTTCTCACAGCTCACAAAACAAACAATCTTAAAGTTCAGTCAAAGATAATATTTTCTCACATGATTATGCTCTCCTTTCACAAGATTGAGGCCAAATGCAAGGTCACAAGTGTGGTTGTTTTAAAGGAAAGCATATTCCTAAGCAAGTCCAACTGACAACATGAAGCTAATTAGGATATTCAAAATACAAAAAGAAATTAGATATAACCACCACTATGCATGTAGGTCAGAAATTTACATATTGTTGGGTCATTGAAAGCCCGATGTATCCGTAAATATTACGAAAACTTTCACAAAAATGGGTAAAAGATATGCAATAGGCAAACTGATACCGCCAACAATCCAGAAGTATAACTATTGGTCCATATTATATTGCAAGAACCAACAACTAAATGGCCAACACTGCTTGTACATTAAGTTTGCAAAATCTTATTTCACTAACATTTAGAGTAACATAAGAGAGTGGAGAATACCTTTTATGTCTTCATAGCCCCCAAAAACTTTTTATAAATTAACCTGCATAATAAAAATTAGAGAAAAACAATTAACTAAATTTAAAATAATAAAAATTATATACATTCATGATATATAATATATATTTAACTAACTTTAGAAATTTAAACATACATTCGAAGTGGATTCCTCAGAAAATATAGGTGATCCAGAGAACAGCCTGCACCCGAGCATCAACACGAGCATCAAATGTATCTTCCATGTGAGCTACCCTACGCTTAAGATCATCACGTTCTCTAGTAAGTTGTTCTTCACGCTCTGGAAAGCTTGTTTTTGTTCCAGTGGTAGCGCCCTTCGAACCACAACCGTAGCCTTTAGCATGGCCTGACCTTTGACCAACAACTCGCCTAAAAGCTTCATGTGGAGTAAGATGCTCAAGGCTCTCTCCAGAAGCTGATGGTTGTGGCTGACTAAGCAAATCGACCATTTCATCCTACATGTTAAGGATTAAATGCATTAATGTATAATAAACTATACTATACATTGAGATATAAAAAAATGATAGTGACAATTATTACATGAATTTTTTTGATCTCTCATCAGCCCCTGCCCCATTTGGTCTTTGATGAGTCATTCGCCATAATTCTGGTCCATCTGGCTTCTCTCCAGTTTCTGGATTCCGCTGCCAACAAAAGTAGAAAGCTTAGTATCACGAAATAAATATACATGCATACATAATATATGACGTGAAGGAACTCACTGCAGCGTATATAATGGACTGAAATGACTTGTGCCCTTTTACTTGTGTAACTCCTTCATGTTCTCGACTTTTTTTGTTCTTCTCTGAGATTTTCTGTTTTAACAAAAGAATTTATCTTTTATTCTATATACAAATGAAACTAATATATAATTCTGCATTCACTTTTATCTTGTAATTGTCACTTCCAAAATATGTTACTAGAGTTTCCTAATCTGCAGAACTTACACCTTCAGGGGTGTGTAGAAGTCTATCTGCATCGGTCTCATATTCTAGGTAGTATTTATGGTATAGCAAATGACGCCATTCTCTATACATCTTATTTGCTTGTTTAAGAACACAAGCCTTCCTCTCAGGAATATCATCAAATTCAAATTTTGACTATAAATATAACAATATATCAGTAACAAACAAAAGAAAAGAAAACTAAGATTAAATATAATTAATATATTTGAATTAGATACCTGCATGCATTTGTATATTTTGTCCTTGACCTCATCATCTATGTCCTTCCATTTGGTCACACCTTGTGGAAAACTATTAGTCTTACCTAGTGGAGCATTATACTTTACAACATAACTTAACTCGGATGCAAACATTGCAGCATTTTTACCTACAGGGACTCCTGCTTCAATAGGTATATTAAATGGCAGCTTTTGGTTTCCAATAGCACGTCGTACATTTGCTAGCCTTATACCTCTTGACTTTCCTCGAACCCGTTTTTGAGTTACAACATTAACTTTAAAGAATTTGATTTGAAGGTTAGTTAATCGTTACTATCAAGCGTATCATAATGCAAGTATATACTTTGTATAAAAACATACTTGTCCCAGTTTCTTCATTTGTTGTAATACTTCCCTTCCTTTGTTGATTCAAAGCCATATCCACTCTTAAACACCTGTTCTATAAACTCATAAGTCAGATTGCAATAGAATAATGAATTGTCACATCTTGTGACAGCATTAAAAGGTTTTATGTTCCTGGAACCATGTATGAACAAATATTCATCTCAAAATCATATTTTGACATACAAAACCAAATGACAAACCACCACAATATTACTAAATGCAAACACACAAAAGGTTTTATGTTCCTGGAACCTGGAACCTGCTTTTTCTAAGAACAAATATTACTAAATGCAAACACACAAATGACAAACCATGTATGAACAAATATTCATCTCAAAAGGTTTTATATTCCTGGAACCTGCTTTTTCTAAGACAAGAGAGCACCCCACTTGGCATTTTTAAAAGAATACTATAACTTTTGCAAACACACAAGAAAAAGAAAAAGTACCAACTTGATAGTTGGAAGCACGTTAAGAATATATCACGGAGACGATCAGCAAAACAAAACCAAATGACAAACCACCACAATATTACTAAATGCTTCATTGGCAACATTACAACTGAGAAGATGTAGTCGATCACTAAAACAGTTTTTGAACGATGTCAACAACATATCAATGTGTCCATAAATGAATATATAAAGTGATGACTGTTGAGAACTAGGCCCTACCCAGTTCCCTAAAACAGCTTTATATGTTTTCAAAGGTTTGATACTCCGTTCTTAAAAAATTGTTATCTTCAAGTCGATTGTTATGGACCAAATTGCACTATCCTTGACAAAAACAAAGGGAGAGCAGGACTTGCAATTAGAAACAATTTTTTTTTTACCAAAAAGATGAGATAAAAAGAAACAGAGGTTTCTTGTAGAGAACCATCCTTTCTCCTTTCACTGCCTCCAATCCTGCTTCCAGGCTCCAACCACCAGAATCTACCTCCCCCTGCAAGTTCGTCCACAGGGCTCCCTTCATCCTGCTGCAGACCAGTCAATGTATAGTCTGGCCAGATAGGAAAAGGGCAGGACATAGTGGAGAGTGAGAAAAGGAGGAAAGAAGGAAAAGGGACATAACTTGATAGTTAATTTAGCCTGATATTTTCTTGTACATTGTATATTTTAGCCCAATATTTCTTGTACAGTGAGTCAGGTGACTGTATCGCACATATAACTTAAATGTCAGTTCTAGTCCATATGTCAGTCAAATAACGTACAAATTATAAATTATGTATGAGTACGCCACACGTTCTAATAATATTTTCTTAATTAAATTTATCAAGTTGGGAGCTTTGGCAAAAACAAGAAGGATAAAGTAACTTGACGTATTTAGCTGTTCTTGTCCAAATTGAAAGGGGAAGGTATTGATTATGGCCTGTGCATTGCCCATGTGAGGGGAAGGTATTTTGTATATTTACAATGATAGAAGAAAATGAATTGGCATAATAAGTTATGCCAATGACTCTCCTTCTAGTATAATAAAGTGAAGTGACCAATATCTGTCAAGGAGAATAAACATAAATGAAAATAAAAATGAAAATGAAAATGATACTTAAACTGTAACAATAAATTCTACACATTTGAAGTGGTCATAAAGTCTTCAGGAGTGAACCCAAAGTGTAGGGTATAAGTGATATCTGAAATGGCCTTTAGCTACAGGGACTGAACAGTTGTATTTGAACATATCTTGGGGTCAAGGAGTATAGGCCCGATACATCGAAGCAGGGCAGTAACCTCACCTAGACAGAACCTTAGTTAGCCTATACAAAGAAGGATTTGGACATATCTAAACTCAGTTGGTTTGAACCTATGATACAGATATAATATGGACTCATTACATAAAATGCTTATGACTGAACAAACAAATCTTAGACAATGTTCAGGTCAGAACATATAGGCAATATAGACTGCATAACAAAAGGAAAGGTTAAAGCTAAGATAATCGATTTGAATAAGGAATTGGATAAAACATTTAAGCTAGGGACTAGAAAATCTAACAGAACTAGACTGAAGGAAAGATTTTACACTCTATATTAGAAGGGACTGAACCAACTGTACTAAGATTGAACAAATATGAAATGGACAGGGAATTGATATGCAGGACATGGTGATTTGGATATGTTATGATGATATGAGGATATGACACCCATGTTCAAATGACTGCACAAGTGCAGAACAATATGTCTAAGGGGTTTAACCCATAAGTAGGACATCTGTTTGAATGGTCAGAACAATATAGTGAATGCAGGACAGTGAGGGGACAAATACTAAATCTGGAAATAGCAGGCAGTAGTTCAATATCTGAACAAATATTAAACCAGGGATCAGAACATAAGGATATGCAGGATATCACATAATGTGGATTAAAACTCAAGTATCAGAGAGTTCATGGGATATCTGGAATCACTCCTAATAAGGACTGAACCTATCATGCCCAGATATCAACTGGACTCCATGTAGGGTATGAATCCGTACCTATATCAGTAGAGTATCAGAATACTGGATAATTGAGGACAAAATAGGATTAGGGCCTGTATGTAACGACCTGTATCATATTGAACAACCTGTATCATATTGAACAACCTGTATCATATTGAACAACTTGTCAATCTAAATAGTTTAATTTCTATAGCTACTTGTAACTGAAACCATCTCCATACGACTTAGATACTATTAAAACTGCCTCTAGTAATAAAAATAAATGCCTCAAGAGGTCTAAATTTTAATAGTATCAAATCAATACCCTATATGATCTATCCTGCAATTAATATACATCTCATCTCCAAGAGCTTTCGAATATGCAAACTAAGGGAATAACTAATTTCATCATCTTCGGATAGTTTCATATTTTCATGTATTGAGGTTGGACAAGAAGTATAGATAAAGATAATAATAACACACAACACAGATTGGTAGGCACTCCTAATTTGAACTTACCATGGTTCTTAAATCAATCAACACCACCAGATGTCTTCCACCTTCAACCACCCAATCCACTCGGCCTTTCATTAACAAACACCTATATCATTTTTCTTTGTATTCAAATCTTTTTATTTATCGATTCTTCCAGCTCCTTCTTAAACAATTATCTTTGTCTTCAAAGCTTTGATAGAGTGTACTTATAAATTTACCAGAAGATAAACACATGACAGGGAATAATATTTTGAAAAATAGATTCCAACTACAGAATAGAACAACAAGCAATAGAGACAACAAACATAAATAGAAAGAGGCAAGCAGCTGACTCCAAAAATCTGGGATGAAGGCTTTGTTGTTGTTGTTGTAAAAAAATTTATATAAATCGGTCAAATATGCCATCAATAAATGGAGACAGAGAAGCATTTCGCCAATCACAGAAACTGGGTTAAATTGGTATCCATTTCAAGTTCAAAACTCCTAAGTCTAACCATATTCTGAAGCAGAGGACATCATATTTATCCCATATTACAAAAGCTTTCAGCAAGCATAATTTACATTCAATCCCTAGGAATTGGATGCATGATCTTCTGGTACAATAAAATAAAGAGGAAACGCTTATAGTCAATCATCATCATCACTCCGGAACGTGTCAGTATCTGAATTATCATTGGTATTGCTTCCATCGATATCAGTTTCTGAACTTTCAACGCCTATGTCTTCTTCCGGGATATGCTCCATATTAGTGTTCACATCAACACTATTTTCTTCTACATATGCTCGTGCTAGTGCGGGCACATTGTCTTCAAAATTAACTGTCTCTTCAAGTCGAGATACATTAATATCTCCTAACTCATTTAGTTGGTACGGCTCATCTTCATTTTCCGTTTCTTTATTTTCATCATCATTATCGAAGACATCATATATGTTTCTTGGTTTCGCTCTCAAAACAATACGCCAATTTGTTGTTCTTGTAATCCTCCACATAGTATACTTGTTGCACTTGTGATGCTAAGACAAAAGGCTCATTAGCATATTGTAAACGTGAAAAGTTAAGGCTCACAAAACCGAATTCATCCTTCTTATAGCCTCTCGTTTGATTCCTTCCATAACTAGGAACCTCAAACCAATCACATTTAAATAACACAATAGAGTATCCTCCTGTGTATTCTAACATAATAATATGATTGATTACTCCATGGTAGTCCACATTCCCAGTCAACTCATCACCCCTTACTACAACACCACTATTTTGGGTCTTCAATAACCTTTCACTATCTTTTGTTCGAAATCTGTATCCATTAGTACAATAGCTCCTATAAAAATGTACCCTTCTACCCGGACCTTGAGATAGTAAATATAGTTCTTCTGAGACCCTTCCATTCGCCTCTTCGTACAATTTTGACACCTACATGATATCATCAATTACCACAATAATTAATACGTTATATAACATAGCCATCTAGAATAAGTCAATAGGATATGGGATTTACACACTTACACATTATTTGAACCACAACAGAAACTGCTTATTATGTCTCCGTTCAATATTATTTGAACTTTCATTCATTAGTTCCTCCTTGTGTTCACTACAAAGTTAGCATAAAATAAGTTCATTTAATATTTGATACATGACACATTGCTAAACTTAATAAAACTACGGGCTTACTTTTAGGATAAAAAATTTTACCTAATCCACGGTCGAACCTCATCACAATTTTGCAACACATATAAATGAGCCTGATCTCTCTCAACCATTAAAATTTCCTCAAATTTATCAACACCCAAAGGCTTGCCTTTGTGTGAGAAAACTGAAAAATGAGACGATATATGACCTTGTTCACCATCTGAATTTCGATCTAGTTCACCCAACCCATTGCCTACATCATGCAGATATCTTGAACAAAATGTCTTGCATTCTTGCGCTAAATATCCCTCAGCCATTGATCCTTCTGGACGTGCTTTATTTCTCACGTATCCTTTCGGTGTACGTAAATACCTACATACAAGAATTATAAGCATTTATAACTTTATTTAAATAGTACATATACTCTAAATATAGCATGGGTATTTAGAAAATTAATATCGACCTTTCAATTGGATACATCCATCGGTATTGCACAGGTCCAGCAAGTATCGCCTCATTGGCTAGATGAACGGGTAAGTGTACCATTACATCAAAGAATGAAGGAGGAAAAATCCTTTCTAACTTGCATATGGATTCTACAACTTGGATATGAAGTCGATCCAAGCATTTTGTGTCAATAATTTTAGAGCACAACTCTCCAAAAAACATACTCAAGTCAATTAAAGGTGTGCAAATATCCTTTGGAAGAAGTCCTCGTAATGCAAGAGGAAGAAGTCTTTCAAAAAGAACATGAGAGTCATGACTCTTCAACCCACTAATTTTTCCCTCCTTTAGATTTATACAACGAGATATATTTGATGCATAGCCATCAGGAAATTTTACATCTTTCAAGAACTTACACAAACTCCTCTTTTTATCCATTAAAAAAGTGTAACGTGCAGGAGGCAGAATATATTTATCACCCACACAACGTGGATGGAGTTCTTTAATTATGCCCAAATGTTGAAGATCAAGACGAGACTTTAGGGTATCTTTTGTCTTACCTTCAATGCCCATCAACGTCCCCAAAATATTGTCATAAATATTTTTCTTGATGTGCATCACATCCAAATTGTGTCTTAACAGCTGACTTTTCCAATAAGGAAGCTCAAACAAAATGCTCTTTTTTTCCAGTTTCCAACATTATTCCCCTATCTTTTTCTCTTCCCATTGGCTTTTCTGAAGACAACTTAATCAAATTTGTCGAATTGATCAATTGTCCAATCACCAGTTGGATGTGTAGGAGGAAGCCTTTTCTCATGCTTGTTACCAATAAATCCCTTACTTCTTCTTAAAGAGTGATTAATTGGTAAAAATTGACGATGACCCATGTAACAATGTTTACCACCATACTTCAACCAGAAAGAACTTGTGTCATGATGACAAGAAGGACAAGCTAATTTTCCTTTTGTACTCCAACCAGAGACTGACCCATATGCAGGAAAGTCATTGATTGTCCACATTAACGCTGCACGCATTTGGAAATTAGATTTCAATGATGCATCATAAGTATTAACACCAACATCCCATAATTCTTTCAACTCATCAATAAGCGGACAAATGTACACATCAATATCATTTCCTGGACTTTTAGGGCCCGACAAAATTGACGAAATAATAAAGTAAGACTGCTTCATACACAACCATGGTGGCAAATTATATGGAACTAATACAATCGGCCATGTACTATACGATGTACTCATATTTCCAAAGGGATTGAAACCATCAGTTGCTAATCCAAGCCTTACATTACGAGCCTCTTGAGAGAAATCCATGTGGTTCTTATCAAAAGATTTCCATGCCATAGAATCAGCCGGATGTCTCAAAACATCATCATCAACACGTTCTTCCTTATGCCAACGCATGAAAGAAGCAGTTTTTTCAGACATAAACAACCTTTGCAACCTTGGTGTTAAAGGAAAATACCGTAAAATCTTTCTAGCAATTTTCTTTCTTTTGTTTAATCCACCATTCTCTTTGTCAATATTACTTTCCTTCCATCTTGGCTCACCACAAGTTGGACACTCATTAAAGTCAGAATAGTCCTTACGGTACAATATGCAATCATTAACGCAAGCATCAATTTTTTCATAATCAAGGCCAAGATCCTTGATTGTCTTTCGTGCCTCATAAAAGGAATCAGGAACCTTGTTCTCTCTTGGACATATCTTCTTCATATACGTAAGTAACTGATCAATTGATTTATTACTCCACCCATTAAGACACTTCATCTGAAATAAGTTGACGATAAATGACAACATAGACTCCTTACATCCCGGGTAAAGCTTTTCATCGGCGTCTTTCAACAATCTATAAAACCTTCTAGCCTCGTCATTTGGATCCTCTCTAACTTGTGTATGTAAGTCTTCATTGCCTCCTATTCCAAAATTATGTCCCATGTACATGTCATTTAACATGTTGTAAGTACTTGCATAAACACATTGTTCTTGCATTATTTCATCTTCTAATTCTTCTTTTTCCTCTCCAGAATCCGGAAATTCCTCTCCATGATATATCCAACGAGTGTAAGTTGTCTCAAAGCCAGTTTTTAACAAATGTAGTTCGACCACCTTTCTTGTATGCTCATATCCATTGTTACATTTTCGACATGGACATTTAATCTTATCTATTACCCATGGGCATGAAAATGCATTATCAAGAAATTTCAACATTCCCCTATCATATTCCGCTGTCCCTCTACGAAACTGAATCCAATTCTTGTCCATTCTGCACTAAATAAAGCACATTTGAAAAAAAAGTTAAAAATATACAAGTAGACAAATATATAGAGGAAACAAACTTATAAAGGAATATAGAAAAGACAAACTAATTATATTGTAACTTCTTTATTCTCAGGTATCCATTTCTATACATGTAAAATATTCTTATTCTCATAAAAAACCATCAATTCCTGTGAAAACCAACCATCAAAATTATAATGAAACATGTGTTAGTTTGCAGATATAATGAAATCAAAGTTGAAAACTGATTTTGATATATATTCTAATTTCTTTATTAAGAGTCGAAAGTGGTCAATACCATTGTCATTTGTGTAACCCATTTGACCCATTGTAATGGACTTCTCTTTCAATCTATACTATATGATAAACGTTAGGAGAGAGGAAATTGTTAGTATGGAGAATTGGAATAAGTGAAGCGTGAAATTTAAGAATTTTCGATTTAAATATTTTTAATGTGATGTTTATTATTTCTTTATTTAATGTGGTAGATGGTCTTAAGAGATAATGTATAAATGATTTGAAATGTCAGTTTTTTAAAATAATGTCAATTTTCTTCAATGTGGTAGATGGTCTTAAGAATTTCCGTCTGAAAGAAATGATTTGAAATGTCAGTTTTCTAAAATAATGTATAAAGTCTCAGAGTCTCTCTGATTTCCCAATCAAATATTCTGAAACATTGTTCGATCTCTTCAGCTCTAATGATTATTGGTTACACAAACTCCAAATATAAAAAAAGCTATGAGAAAAAATGACAATGAATGTACTAACCATTTAAACACAAACTTGAGCAAGAAAGAAATAAACACATCATTTAATCAAAGAACAGAGTTTCGTTAATCAAACAAACACATTATTTAATCAAAGAACAGAGTTCGATCATCGGAACACAAAAGAACAGAGTTTTTGTTAACCCTAAATTTCCATAATCGGAACACAAAACACATCAACAATTGAAAAAAATAGAAAATTAACAAAACATTGTTCGATCTCTCTTGGACGTACCTTTTGGTCGCCAATCAATCGGAGTCGGTGGCGGCAGAGGCCTTATGCTGGATGCGTTCTTTCAAATCTATAATCTTCTCGCCCCTAAAAAACCACAAATCAAAGACAAAAAAGAGAGAGAGAGAAATAACAGGTTAAAGGAGGGGAAGAGACACCTTAGGTTGAAGAAGGAGAAGAGAGATCTATGTTGAGAAGAGAGAATAGGAATTGGGGTTTTGTAAAATAAATAAGGAGGGGAAATATTCATCTTTCCCGCCTGTACGTATAGAAACACCAAAGAGAAAATTTTATTCCGATTAAAACTCATATAAGTTTCCATACATAAACAAATAAATATTGCCATATATAATTTGATCTAAAAGAAGAAATACATTATTAATTTTGTGGCAACCTATATTGCCATACAATATTTATTTTATGGCAATGTAATATATTTCCATAGTTAACCGTAATTTATTATGGCAACAATTCAACTTGCCCTAATATAGTATAATTAAATATGGCATGTGTTATTGTTGCCATAAACGATCCAATCAAATATGGCATTATGCCATGTTGCCATAAACGAGCATGTGTATTACGGCAATATTAATGTTGCCATATTATGTCAATTTTATATGGCAATAATTTATGTTGCCGTAAGGCGTTGCCATAAAAAATGCTTTTTTTTTGTAGTGCCATTAGCTTGATTTGATTTGATCTGGGTAATTATGACGATCGTAACAAATCTAATTTTATTGGGATTTGTTAGCACCCATAACTCTAGGAAAGATAAGACTGCCACGTGTCTCTATTGTGGTAAAGAGCGCCACGTGTCTCTACTGAATTATTCTGATAGAGCCGTATATGAGTGGTCCTCTCAACCGCGTGAGGATTGGCAGCCGCATGAAAAAGGAGAGATCGCATGGGGATGGGCAGCCACATGGGGATGGATAGCCGCATGAGGATGGGTAGCCGCATAAGGATGAGCAACTGTATGAGGATGAGTAGCCGCATAAGGATGAGCAGCCGCATGAGGATGGACAGCCGCATAAGGATGAGCAGCCGCATGAGGATGGGCAGCCGCATGAGTATAAGCAGCCGCATGATATGGGCGGCCGCATAAATGCAGCGGCCGTATAGAGTGCCTCGGGACTTATTGGATTTTGCCAGCTGTAAGGAGATTTTCCCTTTTTTTCTAGGATCACGCCATTATGTCAGAGTCATTATTACGTCCTTTTGTCAGAGCTGTCATAGCTGTCAGCCGTCAGGGCATTAAATGCAGCCGAATGTATAGAAGAACTGTTGAAGGCCACGTGGCTATTATTTCTGAGCTGTATGGAACTATCTGAGCCGCATGGACTGCATGGGGATCTTGAGCCGCATGGACTGCATGGGTATCCTGAGCCGCATGGGCGTCTAAGCCGCATGGGGATCTGAGCCGCATGGGGATGCCTCTGTTGGAGCCGCATATGTCTTTCTTTATTCTTTTCCATGCTTCTACAAGACCCCCTTCAAAGTTTTTAATTTGCAAAATTAAAATACTTTAAATAAGAAGCATGGCCATGTAACAACTCTTCGGGCCGCATAGGATGTTCTGATCGCATGGATGTCTCAACTGTAGGGCCCCCTCAGCCGCACGGCCATCTAAGCCGCATGGTCATTCCAGCCGCATGGCCATCTGAGCCGCATGGTCATTCCAGCCGTATGGCCATCTGAGCCGCATGGGCTCCTTGCCACGTCTTCATGCCATGTGTGCAAATCTTTTGTATTGATTGCCTTTGATTTGCTGTCAGATTTAAGGCCGCTTTTTGGGGCACGATCCCAAGAGTTTAGCCTTAAATAATCAGATCGTCTTGATAACCGAAGAGTCGGTTATACTGCACATGGATCGATGTGTCGGTCCATTGGGGTTCTGCCTATAAATAGCAGAGTGTTTGGAAAGAAGACTTTCTTTACTTTCTGCTCTTGCCCTAGCTCTCTTGTTCTCGTTCTCCTTCTCTGATCATCAGTAATGGCTCCCAAGAAGACTGTTGCGGCTAAGGATAAGAAGGCAGCGTCTTCATCGACGGAGAAGGGTAAGAAAGCTGCCTCTACTTCAACTGCGGCGATGAATGTGGCAGCTCCTCCGTCAGCCGACGTGCTCGTAGTTCACCCCGACGTCCACCCCGCCATCGCTGGTAAGGACTTTTGCGCGAGTTTGGAACCCTAACTGTTATGGCTACGTCGCATGTTTTATACGTGAGCCTTCATCTTCATTTGTGCCGCATGCACGTCTCGAGCCGCATGGGGTATGTTCCATGCCTGAGCCGTACGAGAACGACCGAGCCGGATAGGCGCCTTTTGAATTGAACTGCATGTAGTCCCTCTAAGCAGAATCACTTGAATTCCTAATGGACTGTATGAGTTTGTCTGATTTGGGCTGCGCAAGGCTCTGTCCTTCTAATTGTGTTTCTTTTTATTCTTGATTCTTGCAGCACCCATGCCGAAGGCTGAGATCATTGTGAAGGAAGAGCTGCTGCCTCCTCATAAATGAGAGTCATCGTTTGTTATGGAGGAACGAAAAGGAGAGCTGGCGCCCATAGCTGTCAAGGAGGAGCCCCAGTCTGACGGCGGTAGTACTGGGAATTCTGACCTTCCTACTCCGGATGAGAAATTTGCTCAGGTAGATCCTCTATATGCCAAATGGTTGAGGGATTGGTATATGCGCCCCCGCAACTAGGATTCGTGGGCTCTCATAAATGTCCATCTTTTGTCTTGATACTTCTGTCTTGTCTCTTACTGCAGTTTTGTGTTTTGCTTCCTTCGGTCATCAATGTAATCTTCTTTATTTTTTGTCTGAATGAAATGATAAAGAACTTTTTTGGCTTGCTCATGAGATGTAGTCATATAAATGTAACCGATTTTGAATGACCGGAATACATTTGCTCCATTTTTTGCTTGTAGTAGTTGCCCCAATGAGAGGCTTTTTGTGGACCTATTATCCTTAGCGTATCCTAATTCTGGATACGGATAATAAGACGAGGGAGGAAAGAACCATCATACTTACTCAGAGGTAATGATGACATGGTAAATATGAAGGTTTCTTTGATGGAGCCTTCCCACTCAGAGGTAAGAAGGACATGGTAGGAGGGGGCTCCATGAAGAGAATATAGAACAACTCAGAGGTAATGAGGACATGGAAGTTCTATGTAAGGAGGCGGTTTGCTTTTGGTAGAAGTGAAGACAACTCAGAGGTAACATCGACTTGGCTGTTTTTGGAGAATTTGTGGATCGGTTACCCTTTTTCGTGCACTGAAAGTACGGGTATTGGATCATGAGGAGGGAGCTCTTTTAGGAAGAAAGTTCAGAGGTATAATCGTACATGACTTACTGCCTAAAAGATGCGATATAGATTTATCTATAGTAGCCAGAATGTAAGTTCAGCGGTACCTGCGGGTACATAACTCGACAAGCTGGAAGATTTGGAGTCTGGCTGTGAGTTCAGCGGTACCAGCGGGTACGTAACTCATCATTGTGGAAGATTTGTAGTCGGGATGTGAGTTCAGCGGTACCGGCGGATACGTAACTCATCATTGTGGAAGATTTGTAGTCGGGATGTGAGTTCAGCGGTACCGGCAGGTACGTAACTCGTCATTCTGGAAGATTTGTAGTTGGGATGTGAGTTCAGCGGTACCGACGGGTACGTAACTCGTCATTCTGGAAGATTTATAGAGTGTCATTTAGACATAATATTTCTTCAGGAACTTGTCGTTGACGGGCAACATGAGCAGGTCCCCGTTTTGTTTTGCGAGGCGGTAAGCTCCGTTGGAGAATACAGCATCGATGATGAACGGGCCTTCCCATTTTGGCTGGAACTTGCTGGCGGTTTTGTGAGTCATTACCATCGGCCTTCGAACTGCCAGAACGAGGTCGCCCACCTGGAATGTTCTAATTTTAACCTTCTTATTGAAGGCTCCGGAGATACGTGTCGGGTACAGCTCGATTCGTTGTTGAGTTAATAGGCGCTTTTTATCTAGGGCCTCTAACTCTTGTAGTCGGCGATGGTGATTATCATCTATCGTCAACCGATATGTGAGAGCTACACGGAGTGAAGGGATTTGAGTCTCCAGTAGGAGTACTGCCTCACTCCCGTATACCAGAGAAAATGGTGTATTCCCAGTGGCAGACCGTACTGTAGTCTGGTACACCCATAAGCATTCACCGAGCTTTTTATTCCAGTCGCGTTTGTTTGACGACACGAATTTCTTGAGAAGCTTGATGATTGTTTTGTTGAATGCTTCAGCCAGACCATTAGCCGCGGGGTTGTATGGTGTTGAAACAATATTCTGGATGCAATATTTGTCGTAAAACCGATAGAAGGTGTGGCTCGCGAACTGCGAACCATTGTCGTGGATGATCCTTCGAGGCAGCCCAAAGCGATAGATGACGTGATGCTTGAGGAAGCTGATCACATTTGAAGTCTTCACTTCAGCCAGCAGAATAGCCTCCGCCCATTTGGAGAAGTAATCTGTGATTGCAAGTATGAAGCGATGTCCTCGAGACAAAGGCGGAGTGATTGGACCAATGATGTCCATTCCCCATGCTTCGAATGGCCAGGATGCCACTGTCGGGTATAGAAACTCGGAGGGCTGGTGGATGAAATCTGCATGGACTTGACAGGCTTTGTATTTTCATGTATAGTCTATCGCATCTGCAACCATCGTGGGCCAGTAGTAGCCCATTCGGCGAAGGCGATCTTGTAGTTTCGGGCCAGGCTGATGGGCTCCACAGATGCCGTCGTGAGCTTCGTGTACGGCTTCTTTGGCTTCTATATTTGATAGACACCGAAGTAGTACTCCATCGTATGATCATCGATACAGCATTTTTGTCTCTATATCGTAAAAGAATCTGAGGGAACGCCTTCTGATAGAAGTGGCCTCTTTAAGATTATCTGGCAGAATGTCGTAGATGACAAAGTCGATGAATGGCTATCTCCTGTCTGGTGTTTCGTCGACTGTCAGAGCGGAGTGACTCTCCACACACTGAACATTATTCTAGGGACAGACCAGTTCACGGCCTATGATATCAACCAGATGATGAGCATGATTCTGAACTGCTAAGGAAGCGGTAAGACCTGCTAGGACGTCAGCTTCAATATTTTGGAGCCTGGGAACGTGCTCTATAAAGAACCCCTCCAGGGACGAGATGATGTCGATCGCTATTTGGTGGTAGGGATCATGTCCTCATGGCGAACCTCGTATGAACCCTGAATCTGATTGACGATTAACTGTGAATCGCCGTATGCTTCAAGGTACTCTACCCCCAGCTATTTTGCCAGTCGGAGGCCAATGACCAGGGCATTGTATTCGTCCATATTGTTTAAACAGGGCTCTGTGAGGGAGTAAGCCCGATTAATTACTAACCCGGAGGGAGAAATCAGCACTACTCCGACTCCAGCGACGATGTTGCCCTTGGGCTCAGTTCTTGATCGCCGTCGAAGAACATTCACCATATGGTATCATAGGAGGCCGTATTTGAATTAGCGACCTCGTCTAGAATCTCTTCATCTATTTTGGTTGACTTCGATCCTGGATGAGCGACTAAAAAGTCTGCCAGGGATTGACCTTTAACAGCCTTCTGTGGGACGAAGATCATGTGGTAGGGGGACAGTAATATCGCCCAGGTAGCGAGGCGAGAGCTGAGTGCACCCAGCTTGGTCATGAGAACCCTGAGGGAATTAACTCTTGATATGACATGAATGGTGTGTCCTGTGATGTAGTGTCGCATCTTCTGAATGGCAAAAACCAAAGCAAGGCACTCTTTCTCTATGACAGTATTTCGGTGCTTTGGCCCCATCATCATTCGGCTGAGGTAATATATGGCTTGTTCGTGGCCTGCCTCGTTGTTTTTTGCTAGCAGAGCACCGAGAGAATGCTCTATCGCTCGTACATAGAGCAAGAATGGTCTTCCAGGAATCGGGGCTACCAGGACTGGAGGGTTCGTCAGATATTCTTTGATGCTGTCGAAGGTGCGCTGGCATTCTTCATCCCATACGAATGAAACGCCTTTCTTTATGAGGTTGGTGAACGGCTGGCATCGTCCAGAGAGGTTAGAAATAAACCTCCTGATGTAGGCTAGCCTCCCTTAAAGGCCTCGGAGTTCACGGAGATTTCTCGGGAGACCCATCTCTATGATTGCCTTCGTCTTCTCAGGGTCTACGTGGATTCCCTGGGAGGTAATGATGAAACCCAAGAACTTCCCGCTGGATACGCCTAAGAAGGATTTTGTGGGATTCATTTTTAAATTGTGCGCTCGTATCAGGTCGAATACTGTCCTTAGATCATGCAAATGATCTTCTTTAGAGCGGCTCTTGACAGCGATGTCGTCGACGTAGCATTCCACTATCTTGCGTAGATGGTTTCTAAAGATAATGCTCATGGCTCTTTGATAGGTGGTACCAATATTCTTTAAACCGAAAGGCATAACTGTGTAGCAGTAGGTGCCAATTGGTGTTCGGTATGACGTATGCTTTTCATCATCAGGGAACAACTTGATCTGGTTGTACCCCGAGAAACCATCTATGAATGACATACGCTCAAAGCCGCAGGTGTTGTCGATCATGATGTCTGTGATAGGGAGAGGGAACTCATCCTTAGGACATGCCTCATTCAGATTGCGAAAGTCGATGCAGATTCGAATCTTTCTACTCTTCTTGAGGACTGGTACTATGTTGGCGACCCAGTCAGGATGCTGTTCTTCGCGGATGAAGCTGCTGGCTATCAGTTTGTTTACCTCGGCTTCAATAGCATTCATGACGTCAGGACGGAACCGACGTTGCTGTTGCTTGACTAGTTTTGCATCTGGACGGATGTTGAGTTTGTGAAGTGCAATCTCGGGGTTCAGTCCCGGCATATCTTTGTAGCTCCAGGCAAACACGTCGATGTATTTATTGGCGAGTTGTAGTAGCGATTCCTGCTCTTCGTCGGTCAAGTTCTTACTGATGAAGATGGGCTTTGCAGAGGATTAATCACCGAGGTCAACTTGTACAACATCATCCTCGGTGAGAGGCTCTCTTTGTTCGAACCGCTTCTCCTACTGCGCATCTAGTTGTTGTGCCCACGGTTCTAACTCAAGAAGTTCAGGAATGTCTTCATCTTCTTCGTAGGCGTCGACCAATGCCATATTGACGGACAATACTTGCCTGAGCATGTCCCCGATACTGGTATCTGAATCGGAAGTGGGTGATCCGGTTGAGCGTGAATGCCAATCGCATACCTCGTCTGAGCCTTCAGGTGTCATGGCAGGTGTGACATAACCTAGCCCACGTCTGTTTTTGTAGTAATCTCGTGGTTTCCCAGCCGGGACTGGCAATTGCAAGGGTAGTCGCCGTTCAGTGTCGAAGTTCAAGCCCGATGTAGTTTCCAGATCATACCCTTGTTTTTGTATAAGGGACTTGGATTGAGAACTGTACAGATAAAGGGGCAATCTCCCGGTGTCGGGTTCAAGCTCAAGTTCTTCTGTCTTGAAGGGCTGTGGACCATTCTTCCGGCCAAAAATGTTCGGGTGATCCCCTCCCTCGATTATGCGGTAGGCGTCTTCCACTGGAGTAACTTGGTTGATGGTGTAGATATTTGTCACTTGTGTGTGCAGGTGAGTGCCTATACCGTGTTCCATAGCATACATTGTACAGAGCTTATTAAGCTCGAGATAATTCAAAGATAGCCCTTTATTGATGAAGTAAGGTATCTTTTCCAGCGGGATTACATCATCTGCGGATGGAACATCACTGTGAGCAGCCACATACTTGGCCAGTTCTGGTTCTTCCTCGGCCACCCCCTGTATAAATGAAGACTGAGAGGATGACTTGGACAGCTTGATTATTGGAGGCTCCATGGGTGGAGCAGAACGTGGAGTTATTGGCGCACTAGCCACCCCCAATTTGGTGCTCGGTGATGGGCGGGGAGTGGTTGGCTTGCTAACAGTCCCTGTCTTAGTGCTCAGTTGCCGTTTCATTCTAGAAAGACGAATTGTCATTATCTTGACAGAGGGATGGAGCTCTCCTATTTGTTGCTGACTAGCTTTTGGCAGCCTGATTGTTAGTGGCTCTGTCGTGGGTCTGGACGCTTGGCCAGACCTTGGCAGTCGGATTATCAACTGTTCCTCCTGTGCAGATAGGCTAATCGCGTCCTTATACAGAGTGGCTGTAAGGGGTGCAGTTATGCCAGGCTTGCAGGCTTGGAGATGGATCGTCAGAGGTTCTTCTGATCCGGTTGCTGCCTCAGTTTGAGCTTGTGTGTCTCCTTCGACAAGGTACCTCTTTGACTTCTCGTATAAGCAGGAGTCCGAGTAGTAAGACTCGACCCCTTTGAAAGGATCGATGTCGGCGAATTCCATCCTCACGAACCCGTACTTGTCGACATACCTGAAGTACTGGTGCAGTGTGGAAGACACGATCATATAATCGTGTATCCAAGGATGCCCCGGGAGAATGTTGTAAGAAGTGTCCGTATCTATGACATAATAAGTCATTTCTGACTGCAGGTCGCCGATTTAGCACTTCAGGCAAATTTTTCCGATAGGGTAGCTACTGCCCGAATTGAAACCACTGATGGCGATGCTTGTCGACGTCAGGCGATACATTGGGATACAGATGATGTAGTAGACTCTTTGGGATAATGCTTATGGAGGACCCGAGGTCGATATGCATTCGATCGACCTTGATATCGCCAATGTACCCAGTATAGTACAGAGGGCGATCGTGCAGGTTGGTTTTGATGAGCATGTCCTGCGGAGTGAAGACAATGTTCGACATTGACCCTGTGCAAGCGCTTTTCTGGAGATCTGCCGGCGAGTCTTCTCCGGTGAGATTGGATTGAGCCAGATAAGCGTCGACATTCTGGAGTGCTTCGCTCATTGCGACACGGACATCCTTGGAGAGTCTCAAGAGCTCATACAGCGACAATTTGGCTGGTTTGTTGGCCAATTGGGCCAAGATGTCGAAGTTGTAGGGCTTCTCCAGCCCATGAGGCATCTCCCTTCGGAGCGGTTTGTCGAAGCGAGTCTCCTTCGGCCTAGGCTTGTCGGTCGTCGAAGGCTGCGGTGGTCCTGGAGCATCAGCAGCTTGTCGTTTGAGGGTCTTTAGCCGAGTTACCCGGTGGAGGTTAGATTTGTGTGCCGGAGCGGGTAACAACAGCGGTAGCTTCTTCGACCTCTGTCGAGATTGTGCGACATGATTTGACTTTCCCATTCTTCTTCTTATTGGTGGCGGGAGGTGTAGACTGAGTCACCTCAGGTACTAGGTCCGGATGGACCCACATTATCTCTCCCCATGATATGGTTAGGGGCACAAGACCAGCAGCTTGGTCTCGGGGAGGTAGAAGGTTAGAGACCTCCATATTTGCTCTGGGGATGGGTACTACTCCATCTTGAGTCTTTGTCGGAGGAAAGCTGCCGAATTGTACTAACACCATATTGGCTGCCACGGTCACCTCTTCGAAATTAATGACGAGGGCATTAGAATCGATGAGATGTTGGATGTACCGCTTCAGCTGGTAGCAGTCTTGTGTAGCATGGTGAACA
Organism: Iris pallida; assembly: GCA_029216955.1. NCBI lineage: Eukaryota > Viridiplantae > Streptophyta > Magnoliopsida > Asparagales > Iridaceae > Iris > Iris pallida. The sequence continues at coordinate 18,769,447 of JANAVB010023996.1, forward strand.
TAGCGATGGTAATGGCAGTACTTGGGACTTTCCATATCTGCTGGACGAGGCTCACGTCTTGGAGGAGGGAGCTGAATTCATCCTCCTTGGATGAGCATGTCTAGGATGGGTTTAACATGGACGTCCTCAAAGGAATAGGTCATCTGAGGCCACTGCTTTTCCTCCGGCTTCGATTCGGGCTTAGGGGCAGTGTCGGCCACCATAGCCTGCTTGCCCTTGTTGTCTTAGTTGCTGGAGGAATTACTACCGTTGTTGTTGTTGATGTTAGGGTATTTACCCTTGTCTTCTTCTTCCGAGATGTGCAATCCCAGTTGGCGGACTTTCTTTACCTTGTCTTCTGTGCTAGTGGTACTGATGATGAATGTCTTCCAATCCCTGAATTGATTTTCGCCTATCTAGAAGCTGATTGTGGGAAGCAGTCTCTTTTGGCAAATTTCTATCAGGAAATAATCAGGGTTGCCGGACGACAGCTTTATCGTGGTTTGGCAAAACCGCTCGATATAATTTCTTGTTAGCTCCTTTTCTCCCTGAACAACATCCATGAGAGTGGACATTGTCACGTCTTATCCTACTTCATAGAATCTCTCTAGGAACATGCGTTTGAAGTCGGTAAAGGAGTGGATACAATTGTCCGGCAAGTTGCGGTACCAGTCGAAGGCGACCACTTCCAGGGCTCCGATGAACAACCACGTAAGGATGGCGTCATCATAAGGCAGATGGTCGGTTGTGACTTCAAAGTAGGTGATATACCTGCTTCCAGATGTCTTCCCGTCATATGGATTGATATGGAATGGTTTATATTTTGGTGGGAAGGGAACATCTCTCCACGCGGCAGGATACGGTTGTCGTACCCTAAGGTCCTGGCAATTTTCTCGGGCTTGAAACATGGCTCAGAGTTCTTGGACCTCCCTTCTTGCCTCCCTGGCCTCGTCTGCAGCGGTAGAGGCCGATATTTCAGGAGGATTATCGCCCGGGTTTGGTGCAGCTGAGTTCGAGTCCGCATTGACCGCGGGACCCAAGCTCGTTTGGCCAGGCGTCCTTCCTTGCAGAGTGGGAATGGCTGCCTTGATCTCGTCCACAGTCTTAACCAAAGCATGCAGTATGGCCTCTATAGTATCGATGCGTTGGCAATCACTGGGACCCTCTTGGTTGCTGTCCATCATGAATACCGTCCTTATATGATGAGAGGTGGAAGGAGCGGTAGAGGACGTGCCTTCTGAGTCGTACCCTCGTACAGAGAAGTCGTCGGGGTATGTGGGAATGTTTTCCTCTGGTTCAGAGTTAGAAAGAGTGGTACCCCCAGCTTCAGAACTTGCCTCGTCTTGAGAGTCGTAGACGTCCTCGGGGACGTCGAGATTCGCTGCATCTGGATTATCCTCTTGGAACACCGGATTGTCGTAGATATTTTGAGGAGTGCTACCCCCAGCTCCAGTATCTCCGAGAGTGGATGACGGATCCCCAAGTATGGAAGATTTTGTCTTTGAGTGGGTCCCTTGGTAAACTCCTCCCGTAACGGTGGTAGACAATCGTTTAGAAGAAAGTTTCTTGGCTATGCCGGTTGAAATTTTTGGGCTGGAGGCATTTGTTTTCTTCCCTCTCCCACTGTCGGGAATCTTCAGAGCAGAATTGCAGGAGACGACGAGGAGCGCCTCATCTTCTGAGCTTGGGTGTTGCAACCGTCGGAAGACGGACTGTCGGTCTGCTTGTACTACCGTCTTGCTGCAGCAGCAGTTGACAAAGACTTGGGTGCAATTGTTTGCCATTGATTGTAAAAGTACAGAACAATTATCGGAGGACTGAACTAGACTCACAATACAAACTCGCTCGTACAAAGAAAGCCTAGGGACGAAAACCTAGGTACAGCAGTCTAAGTACAATTGTTTATTTTAGATTCTGGAGGGTGACGATAGAGGCTTGGGAAAGCGACGGCCGCTCTGCCTTACTCCTTGGACGATCGGTACGCAGCCTTGACTCGGGGAAGATCTGCTTGGTCGTTGACGAAGAAATGCCTTCTTGCTCTCTCTCTGATTGCTCTCCTGGCTTCTCTCTCTCTGTGTATATTCTCTCTCTGACTATGGGGGAAGTCTCTCTGTGTATACGTATTCTTCTCTGGTTTTTTTTCTTTTGTATATCTCCCTATATATTACAAGGGAATGGCACCTTGCTATTTATAATAGTGGGATCTGATCACTAGGGTTCCCATTGATTAGCTCATGGAGATAGCGGTGGCCTGGGGATTGATCAATCCAGGCCGTTCGTTTCTGATTGTGATGAATCAGAACCATTAAGGGTAGATTACACCAAATCCCCATTAGCAATTAATGCTGATTGGCATAAATCTTCCTTATAATGATTCTCTAATATCTGCGAATAAATCAAATTTATTCTCCTGCCACGTGCTCCAGATCATTGGGATTCGACCCGATCTTGGATTGCCATAAATTTGAGAGATTGATCGGCTGAGGATACGTGTCCTGAGAGCCAACGGTGAGACTGGAACCGCATGCAGATTGGGCCGTATGAGATTTGGGCCGCATGAATTTTGGGCCGCATAAGACTTGGGACACGTGTCAGGGCTGTCTGGGCAGTGGCCCCCTCCTTCAGACTTCTGAACCATATGATGAGCCGCATGAACCGCATAATGGTGTGTCTGCTTGAGCCGCATGGGCATGATCTTCTTGAGCCGCATAGGGATGATTCCACTCGAGCCGCATGGGACATCTTCACTTCTGAACCGCATGGGAAGTCCTCACTTCGAGCCGCATAAGCACGCCCACGTGGCAGGGCCACGTGGCATTTTGTTGCTCTCGAGGGATTGTGTCAGAGATTTCTTTCTCTTCCCTAGAGATTCATCATCATGACAGAGTCATAATTACCTGCTTTGGTGTCAGGTCAGTCAACTTTTCAGAGGGGTCAGCCGTCAAATCAATTAATGCAGCATGGATCGGAGGAGAGCACTGTCACGCCATATGTCTTCTGAGCCGCATGGAATGCCTCAGGCCGCATAGCTCATTATGCCGCATGACTCCCTGAGCCGCATGCGTTTTCTGAGTCGCATGGGTCTTTCTTGGCCGCATGAGTCAATTTCTTTAGTATTTTCCATGCTTCTACAGGACCCCCTTCAAAGTTTTTAATTTGTAAAATTGAAATACTTTGAATAAGAAGCATGGCCGTGCTCTTCTAACCGCATATGAAACCCTGACCGCATAGAGATCTTGTCCGCATAGATTGTTCAGCCGCATAGCTTCTCGCCGTGCCATTATGTCATGCATACAAATCTTTTTGGGGCAGGATCCTAGGAGTTTCTGACCTCTAATTAACTAGTCAGTATCGATAGCCGAAGAGTCGACTACTTTGTACGAAGCGTCGGTCTTGGTCCTCCTTTCTCTATAAATGGAAGGGTATTTAGAAGGATTTCTCTCTTAGACTCTTTCTGATTAAGATTTTTGTCTTGCTTTCTTCTTCCAACTTGACAAACCACGATGGCACCTAGGGCTTCCAAGGCAGTGAAGAGGGTTATGGCTAGGAGCAGGAAGTCGGCTTCGTCTTCAATTGTCGTACCCCCCGTTCGTCTTGATGTTCATGTTATCGTCGAAGGTAAGGACTGTGCAGAAGATTGGGTGCTCTGAAACCCTAAAAGATGCTGCTCTGCTGCATTGCTCTGTGCATAATCATTTTGATGCGAGATTTTTAGATTACGTGGTCCACATACACATCCTATGAGCCGTATGGAATATATTCCATACCCAAGCCGCATAAGAGTTGTCTTTAAACGAGCCGCATGAACACTTCTGAATATCTTCTGACTGTTTTTATCATTTCTCATCACTTTTTTTCCGTCTTTTGGTTCTTATAGAGTCTCCACCGAGTGCTGATATTGCAGTGGTAGAGGATCCGTCGCTCCCTGGCGTCAATCAGGGGCCTTCCTCTGTTAAGAAGGAGACAATGAAAGAAGAATCGGAGCCTGAGAGGGACGACGTCCTCCCCACCGTCGAGATTGTTGAGGGTGACACCACTGGGAATCCTGATTCTCCTATTCTGGACGAGGATCTTCCTCAGTTGCACCCTTCATACGTAATGTGGTTGAAGGAATTGTATACGTATTTTTGTAACTAGGGGTTTGAGGTGTCTTGTCTATAATGAAGAACTTTCCTGTACCCGTGTGGATATAACTGATTTCTGACTGAATGGAATATATATTTGCTTCACTCTTTTGCTTTGTAATAATCCTTTTATCGGGTCATTTTGCGTGGACCTATTGTCCCTAACATACCCTAGTTTTGGATACGGACAATAAGTTTAAAAGAAAGGAACCAATCATACTGACTCAGAGGTGCTGAGGACATGGTGAGCATGAGGGTCTCTTTGACAGGGGGGTACGTAGAATAACTCAGAGGTAATGAGGACATAGAAATTCTATGTAGGGGTGATTTGTTTTTGGCAGAAATGGGACGACTCAGAGGTGATGAGGACATGGTCGTCTCGGAAATTTGTGGATCCGTTACCTTTGTTGTGCACTAGGAGTGCAGGTATTAGATCATGAGGGAGGATCTCTTGTAGGAAGAAAGTTCAGCGGTATGATCATACATAACTTTCTACCTGAAAGAGTGACCAGGATGTGAGTTCAGAGGCACCATCGGGTACATGACTCGAGAATCTGGAGAATGGTGAGTGTGAGTTCAGCGGTACCAGCGGGTACATGACTCGAAAATCTAAAAAATTATGGAGGTGAGTTCAGTGGTATCAGCGGATACATGACTCGAAGATCTGGAAAATTATGGGGTGAGTTCATTGGTACTAGCGGGTACATGACTCGACAATCCATGATTATTGGAATCAAAGTGTAAGTTCAGAGGTACCAGCAGGTACATGACTTGGAAATTTGGGATATCTTTATGGAAGAAGGGCATGAGTTCAGCGGTACACGCGGGTACGTGACTCAAAAATCTGTGAATGTTGGAATCAAAGTGTAAGTTCAGAGGTACTAGCAGGTACATGACTTGGGAATTTGGGGTATGAGTTCAGCAGTACAAGAGGGTACGTGACTCGATAAGTTAGAAAATTAGGGAGTTGAGTTCAGAGGTACCAGCGGGCACATAACTCGAAACTCTAGAAAATGTTGTTTAAATATAGTATTTCTTCAGGAACTTGCCGTTGACGGGCAACATGAGCAAGTCTCCGTTCTGCTTGGCGAGGCGGTAAGCACCATTGGAGAACACGGCCTCGATGATAAATGGGCCTTTCCATTTTGGCTGGAACTTGCCGGTGGTCTTATGAGTCATGACCATTGGCCTCCTGACTGCCAAAACAAGATCGCCCACTTGGAATGTTCTGACTTTGACCTTTTTGTTGAAGGCTCCTGAGATGCGTGCTTGGTATAATTCGATCCTTTGCTGGGCTAGGAGGCATTTTTCATCTAAGGCCTCTAACTCTTGTAGTCGACGTCGGTAGTTATCATCCCTTGACAATTGATAAGTGAGGGCGACTCGGAGTGAGGGAATCTGAGTCTCTAATGGGAGAACTGCCTCACTCCTGTACACCAAAGAGAATGGTGTATTCCCGGTGGCTGTTCGAACCGTGGTGCGATAAGCCCATAAGCACTCGCCGAGCTTCTCGTTCCAGTCGCATTTGTTGGAGGAGACAAATTTTTTGAGGAGTTTGATGATTGTTTTGTTGAATGCCTCTGCTAACCCGTTTGCTGCCGGGTTGTATGGTGTCGAAGCGACATTCTGAATGCGGTATTTATCACAGAATCGGTAGAATGCGTGGCTTATAAACTGCGGACCATTATCATGGATGATCCTTCGAGGCAGTCCAAAGCGGTAGATGACGTGGTGCTTCAGGAAGCTGATTACGTTCGAAGTCTTGACTTTGGCGAGTGGGACAGCCTCTGCCCACTTTGAGAAGTAATCAGTGATCACAAGTATGAAGCGATGTCCTCGGGAGGAAGGTGGGGTGATTGGACCAATGATATCCATTCCCCATGCTTCGAATGGCCAGGACGCCACTGTCGGATGTAGAAATTCGGATGGTTGGTAAATGAAGTCTGCGTGGACTTGACAGGCCTTACATTTTCGGGCATAATCTATTGCATCAGCCACCATCATGGGCCAGTAGTAGCCCATCCGGCGAAGGCGGTCTTATAGCTTAGGGCCAGGCTGATGGGCCCCGCAGACACCGTCATGAGCCTCTCGTACGGCTTCTTTGGCTTCTGCGTTCGACAAGCACCGAAGTAGTAATCCGTCATAGGAGCGGTGACACAGCATTTTCGTCTATGTATCGTAGAAGAATCTGAGAGAACGCCGTCTGATAGAAGTAGCCTCCATCGGGTTCTCGGGCAGGATGTCGTAGGCCACGAAGTCTATGAATGGTTGTCTCCAGTCTGGCGCTCCGTCGATCATCTGAGCAGAATAACTTGCCATGGCTTGAACGTTGTTCTTGGGGCAGACCAGCTCATGGCCGATTACATCGACCGAATGATGAGAGTGGTTTGGCACTGCTAGGGAAGCAGCCAGGCCTGCTAGGGCATCAGCTTCGATATTTTGGAGTCTGGGGACGTGTTCGATGAAGAATCCCTTGAATGATGAGATAATGTTGATCGCTATTTGGTGGTAGGGGATCATGTCTTCATGGCGGACTTCGTACGTCCCCCGAATCTGGTTGACGATTAATTGCGAATCGCCGTATGCTTCAGGGTATTCTACCCCCAGTTCTCTTGCGAGTTGGAGGCCAATGACCAAAGCATTGTACTCGGTCACGTTGTTAGAGCAGGGTTCCGTGAGAGAGTAGGCGCGATTGATCACTAGCCCGGTAGGAGAAACCAATACTACTCCGACTCGGACGACGATGTTTCCCTTTGGTCCGGTTCTTGAAGCGCCATCGAAGGACATCCGCCATATGTTATCGTGGGTGGTTGTATTTGAATCGACGACCTCATCTGGGATTTCTTTGTGTATTCTGGATGATTCCGATCCTGGATGGGCCGCCAAAAAGTCTGCCAGGGCTTGACCTTTGACGGCCTTCTACGGGACGAAGATCATATGATAGGGGGACAACAATATCGCCCATGTAGCGAGACGGGAGCTGAGTGCCCCAGGTTTGGTCATGAGGACCCTGAGAGGGTTGATTCGTGAGATCACATGTATGGTTTGTCCCGTGACATAGTGCCGCGTCTTTTGAATGGCGAATACCAGGGCGAGGCATTCTTTCTCCACAGCGATGCATCGGTGTTCGGGCCCGACCATCATTCGGCTGAGATAGTAAATGGCCTGCTCGTGGCCTGTATCGTTGTTTTGTGCCAGCAGGGTACCGAGGGAGTGTTCCATTGCTCGTATATAGAGCAGGAATGGTTTTCCAGGGGCCGGGGCAACCAGGACTGGAGGATTTGATAAATATTCTTTGATGTCATCGAAAGCGCGCTGGCATTCCTCGTCCCATACGAATGAGACTCCCTTCTTCATGAGGTGGGTAAACGGTCGGCATCGCCCGAAGAGGTTGGAAATGAACCTCCTGATATAAGCTAGCCTCCCTTGGAGGCCTCTAAGTTCACGGAGATTTCTCGGGGGGCCCATCTCCATGATTGCCCTCGTTTTCTCGGGGTCTACATGGATACCCCGTACAGTGATGATGAAGCCCAAGAACTTCCCGCTGGATACGCCCAAGAACGATTTCGTAGGGTTCATCTTCAGATTGTGGGCTCGCATTAAGTTGAATACCGTTCTCAGGTCTTGCAGATGATCTTCCTTACGGCGACTCTTGACGGCGATGTCGTCGACATAGCATTCCACTATCTTGTGCAAATGTTCTCTGAAAATGATACTCATGGCTCGCTGATATGTAGCGCCAGCATTCTTTAGACCGAATGGCATGACTGTGTAGCAGTATGTGCCAATCGGGGTTCGGAATGAGGTATGCTTTTCGTCGTCGGGAGACATCTTGATTTGATTGTACCCCGAGAATCCATCCATGAATGACATACGTTCAAAGCCGCATATATTGTCGATCATGATGTCTGTGATAAGAAGGGGAAATTCATCTTTGGGGCATGCCTCGTTCAGGTTGCGAAAGTCGATGCAGATTCGAATCTTTCCATTCTTCTTGAGGACGGGTATTATATTGGCGACCCAATCAGGATGTTGCTCTTCACGAATGAAGCCGCTGGCTATTAGCTTGTTGACTTCGGCTTCGATTGCGTCTATGACGCCTGGGCGGAAGCGTCGTTGTTGCTGCTTGACTGGCTTTGCATCTGGCCGTATATTGAGTTTGTGGAGAGCGATGTCAGGATTTAACCCCGGCATGTCTTCATAGCTCCAGGCGAACACATCAATGTATTCTCTGACAAGTTCTAACAGCGACTCTCGTTCTTCGTCAGTTAGGCTTTTACTGATAAAGATCGGTTTTGGAGAAGATTTGCTGCCGAGATCCACTTGTTTGACCTCATCTTCAGTAGGAGGTTCTCTCAGTTCGAACCGCTTTTCCTATTGTGCGTCTAATTGCTGGGCCCATGGCTCTAGCTCAAAGATTTTGGGGGTGTCTTCATCTTCCTCGTAAGCGTCGATGAATGCCATGTTGACTGACATGACTTGTTTGAACACATCTCCGATGCTGGTATCTGAGTCGAAAGTCGGTGATCCGGTTGAATGTGACTGCCAGTCGCATTCTTCATCTGAGCTTTCAGGGGTCGTAGTAGGCATTACATACCCTAAACCGCATCGGGTTTTGTTATAGTAGTTCCGTGGTTTGCCCGCCGGGGCTGGTGTCTTCAAAGGTAATCGTTGTCCAGTGCCGTAGTTCAGTCCTGGCGTTGTCTCTAGATCATACCCCTATTTCTGCATGAGATATTTGGATTGAGGGCTATAGAGATACAGAGGCAGTCTTCCAGCATCTGACCCGAAGTCGACTTCTTTCATGGCGAGGGGATGCGGGTTGTTCGTCCGGCCGAAGATGATTGGGTGGTCCCCTCCCTCGATTATTCGGTAAGCGTCTTCTACTGGAGTAAGTTGGATAGCGGTGTACACATTTGTCACCTGTGTATGTAGGTGAGTGTCTATACCGTGTTCCATAGCATACATTGTACATAGCTTATTGAGCTCGGTGTAGTTCAAAGATAACCCTTTATTGATGAAGTATGGTATCTTTTCTAGAGGGATTACATCATCTGCGGAGGGAGCGTCAGTATGGGCAGCTACATACTTGGCTAGCTCTGGTTCCTCTTCGGCTACCCCCTGTGTGAATGAAGATTGAGAGGGCGTCCTAGTCAGCTTGATCTTCAGAGGTTCAACTGACGGAGCGGAGCGTGGGGTTGTCGGTAGACTAGCAACCCCCAGTCTGGTACTTGATATGGAGCGAGGGGTGGCTGGTTCGCTTGAAGTGTCAGACCTCGCATCGGGGTGACGACCTTTCTTAGGCAGGCGTATCGTCAGAGGTCTATCGGAGGGATTGAGCTTCTCTGTTTGGGATTGACCGACTCTCGGCAATCTGATGGTAAGTGGCCCTGTCGTGGGTCTCGATACCTGGCCGGACCTTGGCAGCCGAATTCTCAACTGCTCTTTCTGTGCCGAGAGGCTGATCGCGTCCTTACGCAGCGTGGCCGTAAGGGGTGCGGAATTGCCTGGCTTACGAGCCTGGAGGTGGATTGTCAGAGGTTCTTCTGATCCCGTGGTTGCTTCAACATCAGTTTGTTCATTTCCTCCTTCAAGGTACCTCTTCGACTTTTCGTATAGGCAGGAGTCCGAGTAATAAGATTCGACCCCTTTGAAGGGATCGATGTCAACAAATTTAGTCCTCACGAAGCCGTGCTTGTCGACATATTTAAAGCATTGGTGTAGCGTGGAAGGCACGATCATGTAATCGTGTATCCAAGGGTGTCCTAAAAGGATGTTGTATGAAGTGTCGGCATCTATGACGTAGCAAGTGACTTCTGATTGGAGATCGCCAATCTGACATTTCAGACGGATTTTCCCGATTGGGTAGCTCCTGCCCGAATTGAACCCGCTGATGGCGGTGTTTATAGGGGTCAGGCGATGTATCGGGATACGAAGATGATGCAGTAGTCCTTTTGGAATGATGCTTATGGAAGACCCAGGGTCAATGTGCATCCGGTCCACCTTTATGTCGTCGATGTAGCCTGTGTAGTATAATGGGCGATCGTGTAGATTAGTCTTGATGAGCATGTCTTGTGGAGTGAAGACGGTGTTGGGCATTGCTCCCGTACAGGCACTGTCTTGGAGGTCTGCGGGCTGATTTTCTCCCGTGAGGTTGACCTGAGCCAGGTACGCATTGGCATTTTGAAGTGCATCGCTCAAAGCTGTGCGGACATCCTTTGAGAGCCTCAGGAGTTCATATAAGGACAATTTGGCCGGTGTATTGGCAATTGTGCCAAGATGTCGAAGTTGTAGGGCCTCTCCAGCCCCTGAGATGTTTCCTTTCGGAGGGATTTGTCGAAGCGAGTCTCCTTCGGCCTAGGCTTGTCGGTCGTCGAAGGCTGAACCGGTCCCGGAGCATCCGTGGTAATGGGCAGATGATCATCAGTCGAGTTTTCAGCCACAGGTTGAGATTGTGCTCCGGATCGAGTAACAACGGCCGTGACTTCCTCTTCATCTGCTGAGGTGGTACGGCAGGATCTGACTTTTCCACTTTTCTTTTTAGAAGATGGAGTGGACTGAGTTACCTCGTGGACTAGGTCCAGATGGACCCACATGATTTCCCCTCGTGAGGTGGTGAGGGGTACTAGACCAGCAGCTTGAGCAGGCGGGAGATTAGCAATCTCCATCGTTGCCAGAGGGATGGGTATAACCCCATCCTGGGTCTCTGTTGGAGGGAAGCTGCCAAATTGTACGGACACCATATTGGCTGCCACGGTTACTTCCTCGAAATCGATGGCCAGAGCGTTCGAATCGATGAAGTTTTGGATATATCGTTTCAGTTGGTAGCAGTCGTGCGTAGCATGGTGGACGTAGCGGTGGTAATGGCAGAACTTTGGGTTCTCCAGATCAGCCGACCGAGGCTCCCGTCTTGGTGGAGGAAGCTGAATCCTATCTCCTTGTATGAGCATGTCCAAGATAGTCTTGACGTGACCGTCTTCAAAAGAGTAAGTGATTTGAGGCCATTGTTTGTCCGCAGGTTGTGACTCAGGCTTCTGGGCTGTATCGGCCACCATAGCCTGCTTGCCTCTGTTGTCCCGGTTGTTGGAGGGGCTACCCCCATTGTCGTTGGTGGTGCTGGGACGCTTGCCCTTGTTCTCTCCCTCTGAGATATGTAATCCCAGTTGGCGAGCCTTCTTTAATCGTTCTTCGGCACTTGTAGCACTAATGATAAAAGCCTTCCAGTCCTTGAATTGACTCTCGCCCATCCAGGGACTGATTGTTGGGAGTAGTCTCTTTTGGCAAATTTCGATCAAGGTGGAGTCCGGGTTGCCAGATGGTAACTTCATCGCGGTTTGACAAAACCGCTCAATGTAATTCCTGGTCAGCTCTTTCTCTCCTTGAATGACGTCCATGAGGGTAGACATCGTGACGTCCTGCCCTACCTCATAGAACCTCTCCAAGAACGGGCGTTTGAAGCCAGCGAAGGAATGGATACAATTGTCCGGCAGGTTGCGGTACCAATCGAAGGCGACTCCTTCCAATGCCCCAATGAATAATCGTGTCAGGATAGCATCATCATGGGGCAGATGGTCGGTAGTGACCTCGAAGTAAGTGATGTACCGACTTCCTGAGGTCTTGCCATCATAGGGATTGATATTAAACGGCTTATATCTTGGTGGAAATGGAACATCCCTCCATTCAGCAGGATATGGTTGCCGTATTCTGAAGTCTTGAGAGTTTTCTCTGGCGTGGAACATGGCTCGGAGCTCTTGAACTTCTCTCCTTACTTCTCGGGTCTCATCTGTCGCAGTCGGAGCCGTTACTTCGGGAGGATTATTGCCCGGGTTCGGTGCCGCCGAATTTGAATCTACGTTGATTGGGGGACCCGTGCTTGTCTGGCCAGGTGTCACCCCTTGCAGATTAGGAAGCGCCACTTTGATCTCGTCTACAGACTTGACCAAGGCGTGCAATATGGCCTCCAAAGTGTCGATGCGCTGGCGATCACCAGAACCGCCTTGATTGCTGTCTGTCATGAACACCGTCTTTACATGAGGAATGACGGAAGGAGTGGTGGAGGATGTACCCTCCGAGTCGTACCCGTGCATCGAGAAATCATCAGAATATGTGGGGATGTTCTCTTCAGGTTCAGACTCGGAAGGAACACTACCCCCGGCTTCGGAGCTTGCTTCGTCTAGGATGTCCTTGGGGACGTCGGTATCTGTTGTATCCGTCGAAGGATTTGCTTCCTCCAGTCCGTATTCCTGGAATGTCGGATTGTCGTAGATGTTTGGAGGAGTGCTACCCCCAGTTCCGACGACCCCCAATGCTGCAGACGACGAACTTCCTACCGCAGCAGTTTTCATCTTCGAACGGGTGTATTGAAATACTCCAGTGGAGGATAACCCTTTAGACGACGGTTTCTTAGCTGCAGTAGTTGACACCTTTGGGCTGGAGATGCTCGTTTTCTTTCCTCTTCCCTTGGCGAGAACTTTCTGTACGAACTTGCAGGAGACAACAGGAGGTGCCTCGTCTTCTGAGCTCGGGTGATGTAGTCTTTGGAAGACGGATGGCCGGTCTTCCGTCACCGCCGCGTTGCTGCAACAGCAGTTGACGATGATCTGGGTGCATTGATGTCCGTGTGAGGGCTCTTTACACCCCGAAGCTCCTTCTCTTTTCTTGCGTTTGTGGAGGATAACCTCATGCAGGTCAGAGGAACCACTTTGTCTGTTTGCCGCCGGGGGCTGGACTTGAGTGGTTTTATACAACTTCCCATCAGAGGCCCGCGTGATAATCAGCGGGACGCCCCGATAGTCAGAGGTTGGGGCAGTCGTCTGGACTTGATGAGCCCGTGCTGCCCTAGACTTCCTTCTTTTAGCACTTGTGGGTGCGTAATAGGAGGAGTCTAAGTCGAATACCACAGAGTCTGGATTATCATCCAGAGAATGATCAGAGTCAGGACCGCATGAAAGTCGGTCGAAGACTGATCGAGAGAAGCGTAGGACGGATGCTATGCGGCTAGCATTGGGTACCGTGTAGGCTGTCTGCATGCGGCTGTCTTTTGTTGTAGGATGAGTCTTTATGCGATTAGGAGTCACGACCGTGCAGGCTGACCGCATGCGGTTGGCATCTGTGGCCGCATGGGTTTTCTACAAGCGATTGACTTTAATAGCCGTATGAGTCTCATCCGTGCGGTTGGCAACTGTAGCCGCATAAGTTATGCGGCTGACAGACGTGACCGCATGAGTTTTCTTTATGCGGTCGACGGTTGTAGCCGCATGGGCTTTCTTCCTGCGGCTAATACTCTTCTGCGGCTCGGATCGCGTAGAGTTCCTCTTTGCCCCTGCAAGTCCAGCATCATAGTGTTTTCTTCTGCCAGACTTGGGGACAACAGAGTTGTCTACGGTCTGAAGTGGGGCCACAGGGGAGTCTTTCTCGCCATCTTGAGCAATAGAGAGTACCCCATCAAGGGCTTGCGGAGGAGCAAATGATTTTGGCCTCCACTATTTGCGAGCCTTTATGGTGCGGGTGCGCTTCTGGACCAGGCCAGTGCTACCTTCAGAGAGCATCTCTTCGAACGCCTGTTGGTCGAAGCGTACGACCATCTTCTATTGTGTAGAGCCAAGTTTGGCTGCGTCCGATTGCGTCACCAACTCTTCAGCCGTGGAGAAGTTAGTCCCCAGCAGAGTCGCCATCGTGTTTGCCATTAATTGTAAAAGTACAGAACAATTATCGGAGGACTGAACTTAGACTCACAATACAAACTCGCTCGTACAAAGAAAGCCTAGGGATGAAAACCTAGGTACAGCAGTCTAAGTACAATTGTTTATTTTAGATTCTGGGGGGTGACGATAGAGGCTCGGAAAAGCGACTGCCGCTCTGCCTTACTCCTTGGACGATCGGTACGCAGCCTTGACTCGGAAAAGATCTGCTTGGTCGTTGACGAAGAAATGCCTTCTTGCTCTCTCTCTGATTGCTCTTCTGGCTTCTCTCTCTCTGTGTATATTCTCTTTCTGCCTATGGAGGAAGTCTCTCTGTGTATACGTATTCTTCTCTGGTTTTTTTCTTTTGTATATCTCCCTATATATTACAAGGTAATGGCACCTTGCTATTTATAATAGTGGGATCTGATCACTAGGGTTCCCAATGATTAGCTCTTGGAGATGGCGGCGGCCTGGGGATTGATCAATCCAGGCCGTTCGTTTCTGATTGTGACGAATCAGAACCATTAAGGGTAGATTACACCAAATCCCCATTAGCAATTAATGCTGATTGGCATAAATCTTCCTTATAATGATTCTCTAATATCTGGGAATAAATCAAATTTATTCTCCTGCCACGTGCCCCAGATCATTGGGATTCGACCCGATCTTGGATTGCCATAAATCTGGGAGATTGATCAGCTGAGGACACGTATCCTGAGAGCCAACGGTGAGACTGGAACCGCATGCAGATTGGGCCGCATGAGATTTGGGCCGCATGAATTTTGGGCTGCATAAGACTTGGGACACGTGTCAGGGCTGTCTGGGCAGTGGCCCCCTCCTTCAGACTTCTGAACCATATGATGAGCCGCATGAACCGCATAATGGTGTGTCTGCTTGAGCCGTATGGGCATGATCTTCTTGAGCCGCATAGGGATGATTCCACTCGAGCCGCATGGGACAGCTTCACTTCTGAACCGCATGGGAAGTCTTCACTTCGAGCCGCATAAGCACGCCCACGTGGCAGGGCCACGTGGCATTTTGTTGCTCTCGGGGGATCGTGTCAGAGATTTCTTTCTCTTCCCTAGAGATTCATCATCATGACAAAGTCATAATTACCTGCTTTGGTGTCAGGTCTGTCAACTTTTCAGAGGGGTCAGCCGTCAAAGCAATTAATGCAGCATGGATCGGAGGGGAGCACTGTCACGCCACATGTCTTCTGAGCCGCATGGAATGCCTCCGGCCGCATAGCTCATTATGCCGCATGACTCCCTGAGCCGCATGCGTTTTCTGAGCCGCATGGGTCTTTCTTGGCCGTATGAGTCAATTTCTTTAGTATTTTCCATGCTTCTACAGCAGTGATGTCTGTGGGAGGATTCTTCGCACACTGAGGCCTCTCCTCTTTTCTTGCGTTTGTGTAGGATGACCTCACGCATGTCAGATGGGTCGGGAACGACCATGTTTGCTCCCTGGGTTTTGGAAGACTTTTGGAAACCACTCTGTCCGTTTGCCGCCGGGGGCTGGACTCGAGTGGTTCTGTACAACTTCCCATCAGAGGCCCGTATAACATTATGCGGAGTGCTCGGATTGTCAGAGGTTAGGACAGCGGACTGAGCTTGCCAAACTCATGCTGCCTTGGACTTCTTTACTCTAGTGCATGAGGACACATAGTAGGAAGAGTCTAAGTGGTGCTGCAGAGAGAGGTGATCGAAGACTGAGCCTGAGCTGCGTGGAGCAGACAGCATACGGTTGGACTCAACAGTCTTCGTATGGCTGGCATGGACTTTCTTCATGCGGCTGGAAGTCTCGGCCGTATGAGTTTTCTTTATGTGGCTAGAGCTCTTAGCCGCATGGCTATTCTTTATGTGGCTAGAGCTCTTGTCCGCATGGCTATTCTTGATGCGGCTAGAGCTCTTGGCCGCATGGCTATTCTGCATCTGGTTGGCAGTTTCGGCCGCATGGATATCATGCATGCGGCTGGCAATCATGGCCGCATGAATATTCGACCTGCAGCTAGTGCCTTTGTTCGGCTTCTTCCTGGAGCACATAGAATCACCCTTTGCCCCTGCAAGTCCAGCATCGTAGTGCTTTTCTCTGCCGGACTTGGGGACAGCAGAGTCCTCTATGGCTTGAAGTGGAGCCGCATGAGAGTTGCCTTCTCCGTCTTAGGCAACAAAGAGTACTCCGTCCAGAGATTAGGGAGAAGCGAATGACTTGGGTCTCCACTCCTTGCGGGCCTTCTTCGTGTGGGTTCGCCGCTGGACCGGGCGAGCGCCTCCGTCGGAGAGCATTTCTTCAAACGCTTGTTGGTCGAACAGGGCGACCAACATTTGCTAAGTCGAGCCAAGTTTGGCTGCGTCTGATTGCATCACCAACTCCTCAGCCGTAGATAAGTTAGTCTCCGGCAGAGTCGCCATCGTGTTTGCTATTGATTACAAAAGAACAGAACAATTATATCGGAGGACTGGACTTTTACTTCACAATACAAACTTGCTTGTACAAAGAAAGCCTAGGGACGAAAACCTAGGTATAGCAATCTAAGTACAATTGTTTAGTTTTCTGGGGGTGACGATAGAGGCTCGAAAAAGCGACGGCCGCTCTGCCTTACTCCTTGGACGATCAGACGTAGCCTTGGCTCCGGTGAAGAAATGCTCTTGGATCTGTGGGGAGACTCTCTTGCGCCTTCGGTTACTAGATCTCTGGATGTCTCTGTAGTGCTCTCTCTCTTTGCTCCGCTCTCTTCTTTCTCTGTCTGTTTCTGCCTGCCTGCAAAGGAATGGCACCTTGCTATTTATAAGAATAGGGTGTGCTTATTAGGGTTTGCCAAAGATTGCCTCCTTCAGAAGTCGGCGGCTAAGGATCACTTAATCTGGGCCCTTCATCTTGAATGTGATAAATTTGAGTAATTAATATGATTGCATCAAATCTCTGTAGGCAATAAATGTTGATTGCCATGGATATTCGTAATTTGTGATAGCCTGCCACGTATCCCATTAGCTTGATTTGATTTGATCTGGGCAATTATGACGATCGCAACAAATCTAATTTTATTTGGATTTGTTAGCACCCATAACTCCAGAGAAGATAAGACTGCCATGTGTCTCTATTATCGTGAAGAGCGCCACGTGTCTCCACTGAATCATCCTGACAGAGCCGCATATGAGTGGTCCTCTCAGCCGCGTGAGGATTGGCAGCCGCATGAAAAAGGGGCGATCGCATGGGGATGGGCAGCCGCGTGGGCATGGGTAGCCGTATGAGGATGGGTAGTCGCATGAGGATGAGTAACCGCATGAGGATGGGTAGCCGCATGAGGATGAGCAACCACATGAGGATGGGCAGCCGCATGAGGATGGACAGCCACATGAGGATGAGCAGCCGCATGATATGGGCGTCTGCATTAAATACAGCGGCCGCATGGAGTGCCTCGAGACTTGTTGGATTTCGCCAGCTGTAAGGAGATTTTCTCCTTTTTCCTAGGATCACGCCATTATATTAGAGTCATTATTACGTCCTTTTGTCAGAGCTATCATAGCTGTCAGCCGTCAGGGCATTAAATGCAGCCGAATGTAGAGAAGAACTGTTGAAGGCCACGTGGCTGTTATTTCTGAGCCGCATGGAACTATCCGAGCTGCATGGACTGCATGGGGATCTTGAGCCGCATGGATTGCATGGGGATCCTGAGCCGCATGGGCGTCTGAGCCGCATGGGAATCCTGAGCCGCATGGGGATCCCTCTGTTGGAGCCGCATAGGTCTTTCTTTATTCTTTTCCATGCTTCTACAGACGAAAGTAAATAAATGGAAGCCCCTACGCCTAATAGCTGTCTTCTCCCTCTCCATGCAATACTCGAGCTATATCCACATCACGATACTGCTAATAACAGCTAAGATCTCTAGACATGCATTATACCAAGGACAGTCTTTTAACTCTAGGTCAATGCATAAAAATAGTAGAGTATAGTAATTTGCATCTACAAACGGTTTTTGAAAGAACAATTTTTACATTCGCTAAAATAAATAATAACTAAAAACATGCATGATATTGAGCAAGTAAATAAACAGTAAAGGCAAGGTATCTTGCCTGGGGTGACGCCTGGTATGGTACAATGATCAATGTGGCACTGCATACGACTTCGATGTTGCAACTAAGCAAGACAGCCTCGAATGATGGCATGGACTGTTCCATCAGGTCCAGAACGGTCAAATTAGTTAGGGTCGACCTAAGGTAGTCTCGAATTTGCGAGAGAATAGGAATAATGGGATTAAGTCATGGATAGGTGGATAGTCGATGGAAATAAAAAATAATATATATACAATTTTTAGGAAATACTTTATAATACTTGAAGATATATTTTTTTAGTCAAAAATATGTTTTTAGGCAAACATTAAAATCAAAATCGTTTTAGGCAAAAATTTCTAAGTTTGTAAAAAACACTTTTTAGGTAGTAGCGATTTCTAAAAGTATCTTATTATATTTTAGGTTATACTCATTTCGAAATCGATATAGGCAAAACCATTGAATAACTTTTTAGAAAATATTTATATAATATCCATAACAAATATATTAGTAATCCACTACTAGTAGGTCCAAAAATGATAATAACCATAAAAGAAAACATGATAATAATAATAAGGCTTCTAGCAATTTATACCTAGTATATTAAGATACCAATAACTTAATATCCCAATATATATATATATATATATTTATATATGTACTGTTTACAACAGCACTAACAATAATAAAGATAACAATGATTAAAATAATAATAATAATATATATAAATTATAACAGATGACCCTAAATGAAAAGTAATAAAAAAAAGAAAGAAAAGAACAGGACAGAAAGAAGAAAAAAAGAAAGAAAGAAGCAAAGCATACAAAAAAATAAAAATAAACAAAGTATAGCCTTAGTTAAAAATGCAGCTCTTCATAACAACAAAGGGAAAGAAAGATTGGGAAGAGGGCTGGAGATCGGGAAAAGAGGGGCGGAGAAAGCGGGAGCTGGAGGTCTGAGCGAGAGGGGAATCAGGAAAGAGGGTGATGGACGAAGGTGCAGCACACATGGGGAGGCGGTGCGCGGCTCCGTGGCGGCGACCGGGCTGCGTGCGGCTCTGCGGCGAGGTATGCGATATGGGTTTGTGGCGGTGGTCGGAGGCGTAGGGAGTGGTGTTTCTGGCGGCACCGGTCGTCAGGGTTTTGGGGTTTCGGTCGGGCGCCGGTGATGGCGATGGTAGAGACGTTGGATGGCTGGGGATGGTGAGGGGATCAGTCGTAGGCAGCGAGACGGCTGCGGAAAGAATGGCCGTCGGTGGTTGTGGAGTTGGGGGCGGAGGCTGTGGCTGGTTTGGATGGAAATATAAAACGATTGAATGAGAATTGATAGCCACAGAATGATGCACGACACAAATTGTGATGGTGGATGTTGTGGTTAGTGGTATATGGGATTGAGGGGAAGAGCAAATGAAAGCTCTCCTTAAATAGAAGGGGAGGAATCATATTCTGATAAGTCTCAATTTAACTAAAAATTTTGATTTTTCTTAATTTAATCTAAATCCATATTTCAAATTAATATAATAACCATAACTTGGAATTTACTTTTATCAAGTAATATGAATAATATTAAAAATATTTACAATCCAACTAATCAATCTAGTCAAATATTTGATATTGATCACATTCGTGATAAATGTTTATATCTAGAAATCATTCAAATAATTCAAGAAAATATTAAATCCAAAAAAAATAATTTAGTCTAATCTTAACGTAAATCACATAAATTTTAACATATCTATTTATAAATAATAATAATTAAATAAATTTCGAAAATATAACTTTAAATATTTGAATTACCTTTTGAGAATAATTAAATACAACTAGTTTTACAATAAAAAAATATATATAAAATAAAATAAGATATAATCGAATTTAGTTTCTAGAGTGTATCATTTTAAAAGGGAAATATCATCTCTTAACTCATTATCTATATTTATATAAGTAAAAGCTCTTTTTATAATAATAAACATTTATCTAAGATTTTACTAGATTATGGCGGGAATTTTTTTATCTAAAAGTAATTTATACGTATTACGAAAACCAGCTATTTACTTATATATATATATATAAATTTATAAAAAAAACAAATATCTCACGTATGTATTTGCACTCATTGTATAAATACCAAAAATTTAAATCGACGGTAAAATAAATAATAAAATTATAGTAAAATTTCAGGGGTTTTACAAGCGCCTCGACTGCGGAGCCATTCCTCGAGATCCACGTCACTCCTCGTCAACTGTGCTACCCCTTTGAGAATCGAGGAGCCACATCCTCTTAGCCTGCGCCACCACCATAGATCGGAGCGCCGCCATCGATCGTGGTCGCAAGGTTTAGATCCGTCGCCAAAGAGGGGGCTGCAAACCTCAGATCCACCCCTTGGGACCACCGCAGACGCCGCCTCATCGTAGTTTCTCGGCAAGACCTCGCAGAGAAGACTCCGTAGCACCGCCGGAGTAGCCTTCGAGCTTGCGTCGACTCAGGCCCATAGATCGTAGCCAACGAACGAGCAAGAGATCTCTGCTCTGCCGACCGCCTCATCTTCTCGCCTCGTATTGCAGCTCTGGTAAGCCCCGCCTCGATCTTCTAAACCTCCTCCTTCTTAGGGTTTTCCTTGTGACTATTGGGGAAGATGATGGTGACTTAGGAGTTAGGGTTTCCTAGCTAGAGTAGGGAAGAGATAAGAATGATAGGAGAAAATAATTTGGGGCTGAGGATTGGTTAGAGTGTCTGGCTGAATGAGCTAGAAAGAGAGTGTAGAAGTGATTAGGATTAGGGTTTCCTCTTCATATAGTACTGGTGAAGAAGAAGTATGGGTTCTTTTGTGTAGATTGGAGAATAAAAGTTAGTAGGAGCTAGAGAAGAGTATGGCTGAGAGGGTGGGAACGAATGAAAATGATCGAGAGTGAGAGAGTCTTATTTACCATTATATTTCCTTTTCCTTTTTTGTTCATTTAGCACGGATGACTTTTCGAATTTTGAGGAGACACTTGTCCCTTCGAAACCCAAAGCCAGCAGTGACTCTTCGAAATTCGAAGGGTCAACCATTTTTCTCATTCAATTTTTCTACAGTTGTCCAAGTGTGAGGAATGCGAGTGAAACAATAACACTGTGTTTGGGAACATTTGGGGGGAGGGAGAGGAAAATTTGAGGGGAAGGAAAATGGAGGGGAAGGAAAATGGAGGAAAGTTAATTTTCCCTTCCTTTGTTTGGATGGACAAAAAGTAGGGGAAGGAAAAGTTTAAAAACAATTTTTTATTTGTTTATGGATATAGGTATAATTACTATTTTCTCCTTGGCATTCTCAAATGATGATTTAATTTTAACTTTTTGAAGGGTGGTGGGGTAAATTCACTCAAATTCCTCCCATCTCTCTCCATTTTCCTCCCA
The DNA here is from genome assembly GCA_029216955.1 of Iris pallida. NCBI lineage: Eukaryota > Viridiplantae > Streptophyta > Magnoliopsida > Asparagales > Iridaceae > Iris > Iris pallida. The sequence continues at coordinate 18,790,674 of JANAVB010023996.1, forward strand.
CATTTGGGAGGAAATTTTTTTGGTGGGACCCACCAACTTTTTCCTCTCAAATTTTCCTTCCCCATGTTCTCTCCCCCTTTCCAAACACCATCATTTAAAATTTTCCTCTCACTTTCCCCTCAACTTTTTCCTTCCTCCCATTTTCCACCCTTCCCAAACGGTACCTAAGAGATGAGAGAGTGTTATTTATGATCGATTATTTGGGTGCAGCAGTAGCTGGACTTTTGGTATTGGGCAGCGTGAGCTTAGTATGGGATGTACAGTAAATTAAATTGGAGAGGAGAAGTTAATAACAGTATCTAAATGAGGTCTTTGGCTGACTTGTGGGATTAGGCTATCAGGTTGTAAGTACAAGTTTCGGCTTGGGTCTGTTGATAATTGATATTATTGTTAGTGATAATTTTAGTTAAAATATTACTAGTATTGTTTTAAATTAGGAAAAATATTTCAAAATGATGTTTACTAATCCTAGTTAATAATTGATATTACTTTACTAGCTTTAAACCCTATGTATTAATTAGCCAATTACTATATATGTTAGATATTGATAGTGATTATGGTTAGTCGAACGATTAGTAGATTTAAATTAAACCATTACTTGGTTCAGTTGTGTTAGATATTAAAAAGATTTTTAAAATAATATTGCTAATCTATATATATATGTAGTATTTTGATTAAACTAGAAAATATAGTGTATTATATAAGGATATTTACTAATGTTTTACCTATACATATTTACCAATGTTATTTAGAAGATTACTTGCTAATATTTAATAAATATCTAATATCAATATTTTGTAAAATAGTTTGCTTTCAAGTATTTTCTAAACGATTTTTGTTAAAACATAGTTAAGTATTTTACTAGTATACATTTTCTAGAATATTGTTAAGCTAGTATATTTCCATTAGCTAGTTTATGGTTAGTTAGCCTATTAGCCAAATGTCATGATTTCAACCCTAACAAACATGTACCAAAACAGGTGAACATTCATGCTCTACTATTCTTGGACTTCCAAAGCAAGGCAAGTACATCGACTTGAACTTTTACTTTATATTTCTGCCTTAGTTTCATGTTCTCGTATCGGACACGAGATACACAGGATTGTATTGTGCCTTATTCATTATATTGTGAGTCACTGTTCTTGCGGGATTGGGGAAAATATTGACTATTGTGTGACCACACCCAACCTAGGTATTGTGAATAGCCTAATCGTACAACTCACGTACGATTAAGTCGAACCTTGTAGAATTTTGATATTGTGAATTATGAATTGCGGATTGTGGTCCCCAACCGGTCACATATTAGTTTAATATTTTAAATTTCACACTTGCATTGATTTTCGTGTTCTTTGTCTTATTCATATTGGTTGTCGTGTTCATTGTTCCTTTCCTGTACTCCGGTTTCATACTCCAGTTCTTGTAGGTTGTTTCATATTGTAGCCCATATTGTATCCTGTATTTCTGATTACATTATAGACTATTTCTTGTCGGGGTTGTGCTTCGCTCGTTTCCTAATAGGATATGTTGCAAGTGAGCTTGAAGCAGTATGGAGCATGGTGAGATCATTGGAGTTGCAGGATATTATTTATTGTGTAGATATTATATATGGATATTGTATTTTGGACTTCTTCATTGTATATTTAATTTATCGAATTTGTCTCCGGATGATATTATACAAATTAACTTGGTGGATTGTGGTGATCTTTTGGGAATGTTTTTAGAAGCTGTGATGATTATATTATATTGTGCCTTGGAGGTTTCTTTAGTATTGTACAAATTACTTCGTCATGTCCATCGACGAAGGCTGGGCGTGTCCGATACATACCCGATTATTCGGGAGCGGATCGTGACATATTTTTAGTGGTGGTCCATGCAGGTCCGTCCTAATGGAAGTTAGGCTATAAAGTGCTATTGGGGGACCAGCAAAACTAAAGAAAATTCATCACATCATAGGATCCGTGAGAAACGTTATGGTTAAAGTTTTACTAATATTGCTTATTATTTTGTAGTCTAAGCCCTATCTAACCAGGTTTTTACTTTTCAGGGTGTTTCAGACACGCAGCCTTAAGGTTGTTGATTCCCTGCACCTGAGGTTTCTAAGATTATTTAACTGATATATTTTGCAGGTATAAATATTTATTTTTTTGAGCTTTTATTAGATTTTCTCTTAATGCCTAGATTTTCCAAAACCTTTCTAGTTGCAATTTGAGTCATTGCTTCCTATTTTTGTGGCCTCCTTTTCCAACAGTTTATTTTTTTGGTATCTAATAAAAAAATTTCTTATAACTTTACCTTCTATCATGATTTCAATTGTCAGTAGCTCCTTTGAAATTTCTATGGATAAAGTTGAGAGAGTATTCGACGACCTACTTTGACGTGGCAGATACACACTGCAGTCATTTATCTGGATTATGGAGACCACAGGTTTACTGCAGTCAGCTGTGCACTGGCGAGGCATGAACTCTAGGTCAATGTAAATTCAGGTATTCATAGGTTCTCGGATATTATTGAGTTTGTCCCCTAAAAGCTTAAAATTTTGATCTCTTGAGTTGTTCCGACAATAAGGGATAAAGTTGATAGAAATATTCGATAATTTATCATTATTTGAGTCATTGAGCCAAAGGTTCACGGCAGTCAGATGTACAAACTGGCGGGGCATAAACTCTAGGCAAAATGATTTCAAATATATATGATTTTTGGATACTATTTGTAGAAGCATGAAAAAGAAGGAATATTTTTAATCCCACATCGGAAAGGAGAAGAAGAGAGGTCTCATCCCAATATATAGAGCCCTCTTGCCTCCTTTGAAAAGGGCACCAAAATAAATAAAGAAAAGGGAGCCCGTTACCCAGGGAGCCCGTTCGAGCCACAAAAAGTTGCAGCAGTTCCTCTCTTCATCTGGGTTGGCTGCAAGTTCTTCACTCGCTGTCGTGGCGAGAAGAATTTGGACTCTGAGTACTATGCATCCCAGCGGGCTAGTACGAAGAAGTCCAAGGCGGCACGGGCCATGCGCCTCAAACGTGCTATGCCAACGACAAACCAGAAGCATGCGCTCACAATCATGCGCGCTGCTGATGGTAAACTGTATAAGGTTGACTCGGACGCTTCTGTGCCAGGAACGAACCGACCCTCAAAGTCCTTGTCTCACTTTGGCGCATCTACTGCGTTTGTAACCAAGTCGAGCATGGCAAACCCTGTGGTCTTGGACTCCCGTGCCTCCACTGGTTGTGCGTCTGAGGCTCGTTCAAGTCACTTTAAGTGATGTACCTCTACTACTGATCTGAGCGCCTGTTTGCCGTTGGATTAGGGGGCGCAGCATTACTTTCACCCCCCCGGTGCTTGGCCTTGCCATGCGCCTGATGGGGGTGTGAAGGTGGCACTCTCCTCTAACGGTTTGCGTAATGTGATCATTCGTAAACGCCGATCAGGAGAGTCGACCAACAAGCATAATGTGCCCCTCACAGGGCACACTTGTGCTACGGTCGCCATCAACTGCTGCTACCGTAAGACAGTGGCGCCACCACCAAGGTATTCTATGTTCCAACAGTTGCAACATGCTGTACCTGTGTCCCAGCACATCACTCCACCCCGTCAGAGTGAATCACTTTCTCGGCAACGCACAGGCCCATCTGCCAGCCTGGGACTCTTCCATCATCAAACCCAAACCATGCATTCAACTTGGCACTCGATGTCGTACCGCAAGCGGCTCGAACATAAACTGCTATGTCCATTCCAACTCGGCAAATATCAGTCTTCTGAAGGAGTTTACCGTCAAAGCTTCTTCGAACAAGGAGAACCATCATCCACAGTACAATGTCTAGCTAAGGAGGAGGATCAGTCGAATCCATCTTCGTCAAGAAGTCAAGGGAGAGACAACAAAAGTCTCTCAAACTGTTGCTATTCATAGGCCAGGGCAAATCAAACCTATGTGCCAAGTGGCAACCTTCCCGAAGGCAATACAATAAACATGTATTTATGATGAATGAATTCGCCTCTTCGAATTCAGCTAAGTCAGAGAGCCATTAATGCTCTGAAAAACTCAACAGACAGACCAATAAAGATGCGCCATGCAATGGATGCGCCCATCAGCACCAAGCGCCCCACATGGATGCGCCCAACAAAGCACAGATCCATGCGTCCTAGTGAACACGGACCTGTGCGTCCAGTGGGGTATAAATCGATGCGTCACCCCACCAAACAATTAAATGCCAAACTCTGACAGAGTTGGCAGCACGTCCCCCGAGGACTGAACAGTTGACAGCTTTTTTCAGAAGACGAAGCATCATCGACGTCAGCATCATCATTACTTTCCTCCGGTGGTTATAAGCCACGTGGTTGCCCAACCATCTCGCATGCGCCTCCACATCCATGCGCCCAAATCTCTGCATACGCCTCAAAAGCCATGCGGCTCAGACTTTTCTCTGATCCCTAAAGACAGAAATTAGGTCACTACTGAAGCCCCGCATGCGCCTCAAAAGCCATGCGCCCAGACTGGTTCGTGACTCTTAAAGGTTACAGGCCAAAGTCTACTCATGCGCCCAATCCCAGGTGTATCCTATCAGATCACTCCCCACTAAATTCGAGATCTTCGAGCCATGGACCTACGACACGTGTCCTTTGACTTGATTCAGCCTATAAAGGGGTGCTAATCACCCAAGATCTTAGCAACTGAAAGATCCTCTCTATTGCTACATGTCAGCTCTGTCGTAGCCCACGACAGCAACAAAAAGGGTTCAACTCCTCAATCAGAGCGCATCGTCTATGTGCCTCCATCAGCTATCACCACGTGGTATCCCCACAAACAGGCACATCCTGCATATGTGCGTATGAGCAGCCAGCCTGCAGACTATAAATAGAGGGATCATTTTCTTCTTCCAGACTGACCTACGAACGGACGAATACATACAGACAGAGACCTACATGCAGTAAGAGAGACAGATACAGATACTCAACGTCTTCTTCCTCTCCGCAAGCTCCATTATCCAGAGCAACTCAGACCTTCAGAGAACCGAGAATCGTCGTCAGATCGTCAACGGAGTCAACGCATTACCACTCGCTCCATCGACACAAGGGACCCAGATAAACAAAAGTGTACTCCTAGGATTACGTCTAAGTCCTACATTGTAACACTGTTTGTTTGTAATTAAAATTTGTAATCAAAAGATTTTAATGGCAAACAAGCTGGCGACACTGCTGGGGACCTCTTTCTCCTCTACCGAGAAAGCTGTGTCGCAATCCGACGATGTGAAGGTGGGCTCCTTCCACGAGACGCTGGTCGTACGCCTCAATCAACAGGCGTATGAGGAGTTCATCTCTGAAGGCAGTACGAGACCTTTAAAGCGGCTGCCGAAGCCGAAGAAGACTCGCCAAGTCTGGGTGCGCAAGGTCGACGCCTCTAGCACCACCACCGAAGGGGATGCGCCGATACGGCCTACCCTTCCTGCTGACGTCCTCAGCAACCAAGATGCACCCACCGGTGCAGTGCATCTCTCGGGGGAACGTGCGGCTGACCACATTCCCCAGCCATCTCCCTCTCAAGCGAGAAAGATGCGTCGACGAAGCAGGGGCACAGCTAATGCCCTGCGTATCACCTCTGATGCGCCACAGAAGGTCTCTGTCTTTGACAGACTCACTCGCTGTAGTAGCGAGGAGAATTTGGACTCTAAGTTCTATGCACCACAGCGGGCTGGCACGAAGAAGTCCAAGGCAGCGCGGGCCATGCGCCTCAAACGTGCTATGCCGGCAGCAAATCAGAAGCATGCGCTCACAATCATGCGCGCTGCTGATGGTATGCTGTGTAAGGTCGACTCGGGTGCTTCTGCGCCAAAAATGGGTCGACCTTCAAAGTCCTTGTCTCACTTGGGCACATCTGTTGCGTTCGTAACCAAGTCGAACAAGGCAAACCCTGTGGTCTTCAACTCCCGTGCCTCTACTGGTTGTGCGTCTGAGGATCGTTCAGGTCACTATAAATGTTGTTCCCCCACTACTGATCTGAGCGCCTGTTTGGTGTTGGATCAGGGGGCACAGAATTCACTTGACCACCCCGGCGCTTGGCCATGCCATGCGCCTGATGGGGGTACGAAGGTGGCACTCTCCTCCAACGATCTGCGTAACGTGATCACTCACAAACGCCGATCAGGAGAGTCGATTGACAAGCACAATGCGCCCCTCACAGGGTACACCTGTGCTGTAGTCACCATCAACTGCTGTTACAAGGCAGCAGTTCCACCAAGACAGTCGGTGTTCCAGCGGCTGCAATCATCAACACCCCTCCGACTTCGCCTCAGGAAGAAGGTGTCAGAACTAAAAGTTGCTTCATATAACGTAATCTCTAACTCCTCGTCAGTCCGAAAGGCGACTGATAATTCCTCGTCATCGTCCAAGAGTCAGCCAAGGAAAACCAAGACAACTGTCCCATCCTCCGGAGTGTTCGAAGGTACTCGGGGGAGAAAGAAGGTCTTAGAGGAAGCTGGGGGTAGTCAAGCCCTTGTTGATCCTCCTTCTGAAGACGAAGATGTCCTCCAGAGCACAGCTGGGGTGGATCTTCATCCTGGAGACGAAGTAAGCCTCCCGGACGTAGTTGGAGGTAGTCTAGCCCCTGTGGATCTGCGTCTCGAAGACGAAGTAGTCCTCCAAGACAGAACTGGGGGTAAAAAGGCCCTTACGGATAATTCTCCCGAAGACGAGGCTGTCCTCCAAAACATAGCTGGGAGTAGCCAGGACGAAGCTCCAGGAGAGGCAACTCCCCTACAGGAGAGTGAAGCCGAGAGTGAGGCCTCAACTGATCCATCCGACTCCAATCTTGTCATGACAGTATACATGACTGGGGGTGATACCGAGCCTGACGCACTGCCAGTAGACCTCGTCCAGCGCATGGATACCTTGGAGGGAGGACTCAAAACCCGCTCTGCCTCTATGCAAAAACTGACTCAAGCAGTGTTTGAGATACGATCAGCTTTGGCCCGAGCACCGTCTACTAGTCCTGACCCGGGGGCCAATGGAGAATCAAGTGTACCCCTTCAACGGGTATCCTTGGATTCAGATCGCCGCGAAGCACCACGGACGTCGGAGCCCTCAAATGCTCAACTCCAGGTGGTACCTCCTATCCCGACTTCCAGCTCCACGGAAGACGTGGTCGAGATGATCAGGGACTTACGCGAGCACTTTGAGTCCAAGAATAGACAAAAGGAGCGCCAAAAGATGGGCATCCCCCAACCTTATCACCTCGAATGAAACAAAGTAGTTTATCCTCCTAAGTATAAACCACAAACATTGATGCCGTACGATGGGAAGGACTCTCCGCGTCGCTATCTCACGTACTTCCAGTCTCAAACGGGACATCTCCCGAAGGAGGACGCACTACTCACCAGCATATTTGTCGGGGCACTGAAGGGAGTGGCATACGACTGGTACTGCAGTCTCCCCGATAACTCCATATCCTCCTTCAACGACTTGACGCGTCTCTTCCTCGACCGTTTCTACGACGGCGGGAAGGACATGATAATAGCGTCCCTCATAGAGATACGCCAGAAGGAGAAGGAAACAGTTCGAGTAATCATCGAACGCTTCCGACAGGCCTGCTTCAGACTGCCCCCGGGCATGCCAGAATATGCACTCCTATCCTCCTGCAGCATGAACATGCTGCCTGCAGTCAAACTCTGGCTCAACTCTACTCCTCCTTCCGACTGGAGTTTCTTGATCATCGAAGCCGAAGCAGCAGAAAAGAAGGCATCCAATGCTCGCCTTTTGGGAGTTAGTTTCCCTGCCTTTAAGGACAAGGGAAAACGGCCTGCAGCCAACAACCCTGGACGAGAGACGAAGGGGAAACAGGCATTGACTGTCAATGCCTCAAAAGGTGTATCAGCGCCTACTCAGAAGCCTCCACTTGCACCAAGGCCAAAGGAGGTTTATTCTTTCAATGATGAAGACACCCTACAACTCTTCGAGATACTGAAGCAGGGTGACAAGATCAAACTGCCAGACCCGAAGCGTCCCGACGAGGTTGGAAAAGTGGACAATTTGAGGTACTGTCACTACCATCGATTTGTCGGACATCCAACTAAGGACTGCTACGTCCTCAAAAACTACATTCAGCGCATGATCAATGCGGATGTTATCTCCATCGACTACGAGGAGAAAACGGTCTCGACCAACCTGGTGTCACTCCAATTTGGCACCTTGTCGCCAACCACAACGCAAGATGGCATCGTCCCCATCCCAAAGGCGATAATGGAGGTGGTCAATCTACCACCTACTTGTGACAACATGAGTGGACTCATCCCACTAACCACATCTCGGAGAGAGATCTTATGGGTTTACCCCGATCTCGTCTCCGAGTTACTCAACTGAGGTATGCTCTGCCTCCAAAACCAAAGACAAGAAGATCAAGTCTTGCCGCATGGTCTCTTCCTCTGCGGAAGAGGCACTTCCTGTACAGACGCGTTCACATCAGAACGCCCAACCCGACGAAGCTGCCGTCGAGGTGGTGCCTCCTTACACCGTCCCTGCTGTCCTGGAAGAGGGCCTATCTAAACCCACAGCAGCCAATAAGCAGAAGCATGTAGAGGCCCGCTTCGATAAGCCTCTGCGAAGGAAGAATGCTTCAGGGCTAGCCAAGCCACAACTTCGACATACTGGCACAACTTGCCAGTACTCCTGCCCGCCTATCTCTGTTTGAGCTCCTTCGTCTTTCCAAGGACACTCGTGAAGCTCTCTGTGAAGCCCTGAAGGACGCTGAGTCCTTCATCAGTCAGGTCAAGCAGCCTGAGGATACTCCGACTACGTGTGCGCACTGTCATTGTACGGATGAAGTTATCCCCAACATAACCTTCACCCAACAAGACATGCTGCTCAAGCACAACCGACACAACAGGCCGCTGTATTATACAGGGTATATCGGTTCCTTCAAGGTAAAGCGGATTCAGATCGATCCGGGGTCTTCCCTCAGTATCATTCTGAAGACGCTGCTCTCTACATTGGGGATCCTAATGTACCGACTGGCGCCTTCCAACACAACAATCAGTGGCTTCAATGCTAGCAAAAGCGAGCCGCTGGGCAAAATACGGCTAAAGTGTCATATCGATAACCTCAGAACCGAGGTGACTTGCTATGTCGTGGACGCCAACGTCAACTATAACCTCCTACTAGGTCGTCCGTGGCTGCATGAGTACATGGTGGTGCCATCTATACTCCACTAATGTATGAAGTACGTGTCTACCAACGACGTCATCTGGACGGAGTTCGCAGACATTAACCCTTTCAACGGGGTCGAAACCTACTTCACTGATTCTACCTTGTACAAGTCGCCCAACGAGGAGGAAGCCAATGATGCGGACGATGAAGCAGAAACGGCAGCAGAGCCCGACATGGAGCAAGAGATGATTCCCGACGCTCCTTTAAAAATCCGACTCAAAGGAAAGTCGCCTCAGACGTTGCCTTCCATGAACATCAAGCTACCTGGAAAAGCACCAACTGCTCCCGGTAGAACACTTACTGAACCTCCCTTGAAGATACGGCTCAAGGGAAAGCCGCCTTAAACATCGGCTCTCTTTGTGGCAAAACTACAGGAGAAGGCACCAACCACTGGAGACGCAGTTGAGGCACCTCTGAAGGTGCATCTTAAGGGCAAGCCGCCGTAATCATCTGTCTCATCCAAGCTGCCGGAGAAGACCCACATAGCCCTCTCGGATCCCAGAATCAAAGCTATGGTGGACTCTCCCGATCCAACCCCAGTACTCACAGATGAAGAGTTAGGGGAATATATCTCTGCTGATGTAGATGCACCCTCTCTAGACAATGTAATCATGCGGGACAAAATCTCGTGTTTCATCAATAATAGAGTGTCTTTTAATTATTCCAGTCTTTCACATTGGAATGCCATGTATACATTAGATAATGCTCTACAGTCGTTGCAAACACAAATAACGACCGTCCATCATGTAAATCGAGTAGTCCCGTCCCAAGGGGTCTGTTTGTAGTCCTACAACGGAATCAAGACGAAAATCTATCATCTTCGGCAAAGTCGAGCGTCATCAAGACCTCCTGTCACTCGAGCAAGAACCAGATACCGGCAGAATACAAGTCTATCGGTACGCGGACAAGGCAAAGTACCTCATCCAAAAGATGGGTTACGACCTAAAAAGCAACAAAGGCCTGAACTAAAAAGCAAGGGTCGACGTCTTCCTCTCCGGCTACCAACACCTAAAGAAAAGCCGTAGGACTACTATCATCGAACTCGACGGGGGGTGGGCTATGTTACGCCGCCGTCAACTCCAGGGAGTTCGGAGGCAGAAGAAGTAGAACATTCTCACTCGTCTGAAGCATCAACTTGGGATTCTGATACCAATATCGGCTCAGTCATCAAGATAGTGCTATCAGCCAACATGACATCTGCACAATCTAAAGAAGATGAAGGCGAAGACCAAACGCCAGAATTCTTCGAAGAAGAACCCTGGGCTCAATGCCTAGGAGAACAGTGGGAGTCTCATTTTGAATTATACGAACCCCCTACTAAAGACGAAGTCGAGCAGATCGACCTTGGGGATGTATCTTCTTCCAAACCCATCTTTATCAGCAAAAGCCTAAAAAGAGAAGACCGAGAATCTTTAATCCAGCTGGCTAAAGAATATATCGACATCTTCGCCTGGAGCTACGAAGATATGCCGGGACTTGATCCCCAGATCGCGATGCATAGGCTTAACATCTTACTTGATGCCAAGCCTATATAGCAAGAACAGCGACGTTTTCGTCCTGACATCATGAACGCTATCGATCAGGAAGTAGACAAACTTCTGACCAGTGGATTTATTCGTGAAGAACAACAGCCGGATTGGGTAGCCAACGTTGTCCCTGTCACCAAGAAGAATGGGAAGATACGAGTCTGTATCGACTTCAGGGATCTCAACACTGCTTGCCCGAAGGACGAATTCCTGCTTCCAATCACCAACGTGATGATCGACAACACATGTGGCTTCGAACGCATGTCTTTCATGGACGGATATTCGGGCTACAACCAGATCAAGATGTTCCCCGATGACGCAAAACACACGTCATTCAGGACTCCGAAGGGGGTCTTTTGCTACACAGTGATGCCCTTCGGCCTAAAGAACGCTGGTGCGACATACCAACGAGCTATGAGTACCATTTTCTGTCAACATCTTCGTAAGACAGTTGAATGCTATGTTGATGACATCGCAGTCAAGAGCCGTCTCAAAGGTGGTCACCTATAAGACCTAAAGACAGTCTTCGATCTCATGTGAGCGCATCAACTCAAGATGAACCCTGCTAAATTCTTTCTAGGGGTTTCTAGCAAAAAATTCTTGGGCTTCATTATCCCGGCGAAAGGCATTCATGTCTATCCGAAGAAGACCAAAGCCATCCTTGACATGGACCCTCCGAAGAACATTCGAGAACTTCGAGGCCTGCAGGGGCATCTGGCATACATCCGGAGGTTTATAGCAAACTTTTTCAGAAAATGTCAACCCTTCACTCAGCTCATGAAGAAGGGAGTCTCTTACGTCTGGACAGAGGAATGCCAAAAAGCTTTCGACAATATCAAGGCTTACTTGACGAGCCCGCCAGTCCTGGTAGCACCCATCGCCGACAACCATTTCTCCTCTACGTCTGTGCCGTGGATTATTCCCTCGGTGCTCTGCTCGCTCAGAACAGCGATGCAGGCTATGAGCAAGCTATCTACTACCTCAGTAGAACACTGATTGGGGCTGAACATCGATACAACCCCGTTAAAAAAAGTGTTTGGCTTTGGTATTTGCCATCCAAAAGACTCGCCATTATGTCTCGGGCCAGATAATTCATGTCATTTTTCGAGTCAACCCACTCAGAGTACTCATGACGAAGCCAGGGTCATTAAACTCCTGGCTAGTTACGTTGGCAATCCTGTTAACGCCATACAATATGGTGTTTGTTCCACAAAAAGCCGTCAAGGGTCAGGCTCTGACCGATAATTTAGCTGCACACCCTATACCAGAGTCTTCCAGACTCTATGAAGACAACCCGGATGAGGTCCAAGAATCAAACGCCACCGAAAAAAGCTCCGTCTGGAGGATGTTTTTCGATGGCGCTTCAAGAACAGGCCCCAAAGGCCAAATCATCGCAGGAGTGGGGGTAGTCCTAGTCTTCCTCGATCAGCTGGTCACACAGTGTGCCTACTCCCTTTCGAAGCCGTGCTCCAACAATATTGCCGAGTACAATTTGCTCATCATGGGACTCCAGCTGGTGCAACAGCTGGGGGTGAATCTTTTGGAAGCCTATGGTGACTCAAAACTCGTCGTTAACCAGATCAGAGGGCAATACGAAGTTCGCCATGATGATCTGATTCCTTACCATGAGGTTGCGTTGAACATTATTTCAACCTTCACCAAGTTCTTCATCGAATATGTACCTCGTTTACAAAATCTGGAGGCTGACGCTTTGGCTGGCCTCGCAGCCTCATTGGCAGCACCCCTCGGGACTCAATACTACGTCACGGTAGTAGGTCGAGACTTAGACTGTCCTAAAAACAACCTATGCTCACAAATGGCCCATGCCATGTCAATAAGTGCTGGTGTTAATGTCCGAGACTAGAGGTTCCCGTTCATCGACATCGCTGTCTACAAAATTCTTCCAAAGGCTCGAAAGAAGCCGTCTCAGTCAGGAGGCGCTCTCTTCGATTCTATTACGATACATCTACTAAACTGCTGTACCGACGCTCCTACGATGGACTTCTCCTTCGATGTTTGTCCAACAAAGGGGCAGTCGAAGCCCTTTGAGAAGCTCACGGTGGAACCTGCGGGGCCCATCAACCTGGCCCTAAGTTGCAGGATCGACTGTGACGTATAGGCTACTACTGGCCAACCATGGCAGTCGACGCTGTCGACTATGCTAAAAAATGCCATACGTGCCAGCTTCACGCCGACTTCATCCATACACCGTAAGAACCACTACATCCTACGGTCGCCTCCTGGCCCTTTGAAGCCTGGGGCATGGACATTGTAGGACCAATCACCCCTCCTTCATCAAGGGGACACCGCTTTATCCTAGCTATCATCGACTACTTCTCCAAATCGGCAGAAGCAGTTCTACTGGCAGAAGTGAAGAGCTCCCGGGTGATCAGCTTCATCAAGTACCATGTCATCTACCGTTTCGGGGTACCTCGAAGGATTATCCACGATAATGGTCCACAATTCATCAGCCATGTTTTCAGCAAATTCTGTGACAAGAATCGCATTCAGAACATGGCATCAACCGCCTACAATCTGGCAGCAAACGGATTGGCCAAAGCATTCAACAAGACTATCGTCAGGCTACTCAAAAAGGTTATGTTATCCAACAAATACGACTGGGACAAAAAGCTCGACGAATGCCTTTGGGCCTACCGTACAATGGTATGGACCCCGACGGGCAACACACCATTCTCTCTGGTCTACGGGAGCAAAGCGGTACTGCTTCTCAAGATCCAGATACCCTCACTCCTTGTAGCAATCACAAATCAACTAACAGAGGAAGACAATCAACGTCGCCGTCTGCGAGAATTGGAGGCACTTGACGAAAAATGTCTTCTAGATCAACAACGCATCGAACTTTATCAAGCCCGTATATCACAGGCTTTCAACAAGAATGTCAAGCAGAGGACTTTCCAAGTAGGCGACCTGGTTCTGGCAGTCAGGAGGCCGATGGTGTTGACTCACAAGACATCAGGAAAGTTCGAGCCCAAGTGGGAGGGGCCTTTCATCATAGAGACGGTATACTCAAACGGTGCTTACCGCCTCACCAAACCCAATGGGGACTTGTTCATGATGTCCATCAACGGCAAGTTCCTAAAGAAGTACTACTCTTGACATCCTTAATACATGTACTTCTATCTTCACCCAACCAAGGAAGTCTGTGGACCCAATCATCAGGGCTCACGTACAATTTCCTTCCACAAAATCTTACGCTTCCGAAACCCAGCTGTTCCGGGGCATTCTATCCTCCAGTAGAAGGACAACCACGTCCACATTACCTCTGAGTTGTTCCCCTGCATCCTACAAAGCAGAACCTTACGCTCCGTAAGACTACGCTACCCATCATGTTTACCACGTCTATATTACTTCTGAGTAAACATCCCGTACAGACAACCCATACATTGTCGTACATTGATCGCAGAACTTCTACGTCCACATTACCTCTGAGTAGTTTCGCGTATCCCCCAGAGTCATTCCTTCCACGTCCATAACACCTCTGAGTAGGAAAATTCCATCATTTGAACCCCATATTTGCCACGTCCACATCACCTCTGAGCAAACATGTCGGTTCTCTCGAATTTATTATCTGTACCTAAAAACCAAGGTGTGCAAAAGATAATAGGTCCACACAAATCATCAAGTTTATGACAATAAAAAAATGAACATACCACAAAACTCTTCATTCTTTATCTAAAAAGTAAAGGATTACATCCCCAGCAGAACTTTCATGTCCATATTACCTCTGAGTAGTTCCGCGTATCTCCCTCCAGAGTCATTCCTACCTTGTCTATATCACCTCTGAGTAGGAAAGCTCTACCATCAATCCCATATTTACCATGTCTATACTACCTCTGAGTAAATATGTTGGTTCTCTCTCTCTCTTTCTCTCAACTTATTATCTGTACCTAAAACCAAGGTGCGCCAAGGATGATAAGTCCACATAAATTTCCCAGTAGAAGTACCTAAACCTATCACGTCCATACTACCTCTGATAGGATTGTCACACCTAAACAGCTCTACTGTCCATGCTTCTTGTTCAAAGTATTTCAAAACTTGTCCAAAAGTTTTAAAAACTTTGAAGGGATTCTTGTAGAAGCATGAAAAAGAAGGGATATTTTTAATCCCACATCGGAAAGGAAAAGAAGACAGGTCTCATCCCTATATATAGAGCCCTCTTGCCTTCTTTGAAAAGGGCACCAAAATAAATAAAAAAAGGGAGCCCGTTATCCAGGAAGCCCGTTCGAGCCACAAAAAGTTGTAGCAGTTCCTCTCTTCATCTGGGTTGGCTGCAAGTTCTTCACTCGCTGTCGTGGCAAGGAGAATTTGGACTCTGAGTACTATGCATCCCAGCGGGCTAGTACGAAGAAGTCCAAGGCGGCACGGGCCATGCGCCTCAGACGTGCTATGCTAACGACAAACTAGAAGCATGCGCTCATAATTATGCGCGCTACTGATGGTAAACTGTATAAGGTTGACTCGGGTGCTTCTGCGCTAGGAACGAACCGACCCTCAAAGTCCTTGTCTTACTTGGGCGCATCTACTGCGTTTACAACCAAGTCGAGCAAGGCAAACCCGGTGGTCTTGAACTCCCGTGCCTTTACTAGTTGTGCGTCTGAGGCTCGTTCAAGTCACTTTAAGTTCTGTACCCCTACTACTGATCTGAGCGCCTGTTTGGCATTGGATTAGGGGGTACAGCATTCACTTGACCACCTCGCGTTTGGCCTTGCCATGTGCCTGATAGGGGTGTAAAGGTTACACTCTTACTTGACCACCCCGGCGCTTGGCCTTGCCATGCGCCTGATAGGGGTGTGAAGGTGGCACTCTCCTCTAACGATTTGTGTAACGTGATCATTCACAAACGCCGATCTGGAGAGCCGACCAACAAGTATAATGCGTCCCTCACAGGGCACACTTGTGCTACGGTCGCCATCAACTGCTGCTATCGCAAAACAGTGGCGCCACCACCAAGGCAGTCTGTATTCCAACAGTTGCAACATGCTGTACCTGTCTCCCAGCACATCACTCTGCCCCGTCAGAGTGAATCACTTCCTCGTCGATGCACAGGCGTATCTTCCAGCCTGGGGCTCTTCCATCATCAAACCCAAACCATGCATTCAACTTGGCACTCGATGTCGTACCACAAGCAGCTCGAACATAAACTGCTATGTCCATTCCAACTCGGCAAATCTCAGTCTTCTGAAGGAGTTCACCGTCAAAGCTTCTTCGAACAAGGAGAACCATTATCCCCAGTACCATGTCTTGCTAAGGAGGAAGATCAGTCGAATCCATCTTCGTCGAGAAGTCAAGGGAGCGACAACAAAACTCTCTCAAACTGTTGCTATTCATAGGCCAGGGCAAATCAAACCCATGCGCCAAGTGGCAACCTTCTCGAAGTCAGTGCAATAAACCTGTATTTATGATGAATAAATTTGCCTCTTCGAATTCAGCTAAGTCAGAGAGCCATTAATGCTCTGAAGAACTCAACAGACGGACCAATAAAGATGTGCCATGCAATGGATGCGCCCATCAGCACCAAGCGCCCCGCATGGATGCGCCCAACAAAGCACAGTCTATGCGTCCTAGTGAACACGGACCTGTGCGTCCAGTGGGGTATAAATCGACGCGTCACCCCACCAAACAATTAAATGCCGAACTCTGACAGAGTTGGCAGCACGTCCCCCGAGGACTGAACAATTTACATCTTTTTTCAGAAGACGAAGCATCGCCGACGTCAGCATCATCATTACTTTCCTCCGGCGGTTACAAGCCACGTGGCCGCCCAACCATCTCGCATGCGCCTCCACAGCCATGCGCCCAAATCTCTGCATGCGCCTCAAAAGCCATGCGGCTTAGACTTTTCTCTGATCCCTAAAGACAGAAATTAGGTCACTACTGAAGCCCCACATGCGCCTCAAAAGCCATGCGCCCAGACTGGTTCGTGACTCTTAAAGGTTACAGGCCAAAGTCTACTCATGTGCCCAATCCCAGGTGTATCCTATCAGATCACTCCCCACCAAATTCGAGATCTTTGAGCCATGGACATACGACACGCGTCCTTTGACTTGATTCAGCCTATGAAGGGGTGCTAATCATCCAAGATCTCAGCAACTGAAAGATCCTCTCCATTGCTACGTGTCAGCTCTGCCGCAGCCCACGACAGCAACAAGAAGGGTTCAACTCCTCAATCAGAGTGCATCGTCCATGCACCTCCATCAGCTATCACCACGTGGCATCCCCACAAACAGGCGCATCCTGTATATGCGCGCATGAGCAGCCAGCCTGCAGACTATAAATAGAGGGATCATTTCCTTCTTCCAGACCGACCTACGAACGGACAAATACACACAGACCGAGACCTAAATGCAGTGAGAGAACAGATACAGACACTCAACGTCTTCTTCCTCTCCGCAAGCTCCAGCACCCAGAGCAACTCAGACCTTCAGAGAACCGAGAATCGTCGTCAGATCGTCAACAGATTCAACGCATTACCACTCGCTCCATCGGCACAAGGGACCCAGATAAACAAAAGTGTACTCCTAGGACTACGTCTAAGTCCTACATTGTAACACTATTTTGTTTGTAATTGAAATTTGCAATCAAAAAATTTTAATGGCAAACACTATTGAGATTACATCCATGTCATAACTAGATCACGTTTATTTTCTTTTTGTTGTTGAAAGTTTTGCCAGAATTGTCTTGATTTGCTTTGGCCTGTTTTAAAAAAAATTATCGGTAGGTACCATTTTCAAAATTACCATAATGTTCCATATATAATTTCTACTTTATTTTCCTGGTAACTCATAGTTGGACCTTTTGTGTTTCTTAGTTTATAATAATCCCTTATTTGATTAATACCAAGTAAATCTTTGTTTGCTCTTTTATTGTTTTCTATTATTTAATAAATTTTTATTGCTTAAATAATAAATCTTGCTAGATTTTGTCCACCTCTACCAAACCCTTAAAATTTTGAGGACAAATTTTTTGCAAAGGGTATATTTGTAACTCCCTAAATCCCTTCTTTATATATATTGAATCATTTCCTAAATAATTTATCTTTAACAGAATCATATTTCCTTCTACATTTTTGTATTTGGGCAAATAAATTTGTTTTATGCTTGATTCTATTAAGTTTTAGTTAACTGTAAAGGAAGTTTGATTTTGTTACTTGAGACTAAATGATAATTATTTTAAATAATTAATTAAATACAAATATCAGTGACTAATTTCTATTTTGATTGATTACTTATGAATTTTACTTATTGTTGGATTTTTAGCCAGAAGAGAGGAGATTAGTAACTAACTAATTATGATATATAGGTAGTTATTATTTAACTAATTTTAGTTGGAGAATCTACTACAACTTTGAATCCTTGCCCCTAGATCTATATCTATTTATAGCATTGCCACCCATAATATTTTATTATAAATTGCTCACAGCACAGTTTGCAACTCACAGTTCTGACACACTACTGTGCCATTACACTGACACCACACACTCTCTCACTATTGTTCTCTTTCCCTCACTGTTCTTGGTCGACCCATGGCCGAGCACCACCGTGAGCCACCATAGACCTTGCCGGAGATGTCAAATCACATCACAGTGTCCATATCTCCACTGCCAAACCGGCCACCACAAGATCGAAGAGGTCAGGCCGCCTGGCCGTGACAATGAAGCATACTATAATTTCCAGATCACCACAGTCAGAGTCGCGTCAAGGAGTTAACTCCAGAACCAAGCCGACCGGAGCTCCGCCACTCCGATCAAGGTAGCATCGCCTCGACTGTGTAGCCATTCCTTGAGATCCGCATCACTCCTCGTCAACAGTGCTGCCCCTTTGAGAATCGAGGAGCCACATCCTTGTAGCCTGCACCACAACCATAGATCAGAGTGTCGCCACCGATCGGGGTCACAAGGTTTAGATTCGTCGCAAGAGTGGGGACCACAGAGCTCAGATCAACCCCTTGGTACCACCACGGATGCCTCCTCACCATAGTATCTCGACAAGACCACGCCGAGAAGACTTTGCAGCACCGCCGAAGTAGCCTTCGAGCCAGCGTCGACTCAGGCCCATAGATCAGAGCGGACGAACCAGCAAGAGATCTTTGCTCTGCCGATAGCGTCATCTCCTTGCCTCGTGTCGCAGCTCTGGTAAGCCCCGCCTCGATCTTCTGATCCTCCTCCTTCTTAGGGTTTTCCATGTGATTATTGGGGAAGATGATGGTGACTTAGGGGTTAGGGTTTCCTAGACAGAGTAGGGAAGAGATGATAATGATGGGAGAAAATAATTTGGGGCTAAGGATTGGTTAGAGTGTGTGGCAGAATGAGCTGGGAAAAGAGTGGAGAAGTGATTACGGTTAGGGTTTCCTCTTCATATAGTACTGGTGAAGAAGAAGTGTGGATTCTTTTGTGTTGGCTGGAGAATAGAAGTGAGTAGGAGAGAAGAGTATAGCTGAGTGTGAATGAAAATCATGGAGAGAGAGAGAGAGAGAGAGTCTTATTTTCTATTATATTTCCTTTTCCTCTTTTGTTCATGTAGCATGGATGACTTTTCGAATCTTGAGGAGACACTTGTCCTTTCGAAACCTAAAGCCAGCAGTGACTCTTCGAAATTCGAAGGGTCAACCATTTTTCTCATTCAAATTTTCTACACCTGTCCAAGTGTGAGTAATAAGAGTGAAACAATAAGATGTGAGAGAGTGTTATGTATGATCGAGTATTTGGGCTTTAAACAATTGTTATTATGGCAGCAGTAGCTGGACTTTGGTATTGGGCAGCGTGAGCTTAGTGTGGGCTGTACAGTAAATTAAATTGTAGGGAAGAAGTTAATAACAGTATCTAAATACGGTCTTTGGCTGAATTATGAGATTGGGTTGTCGTGTTGTAAGTACAAGTTTGGGCTTGGGTCTGTTGATAATTGATATTACTGTTAATGTTAATTTTAGTTAAAATATTACTAGTATTGTTTTAAATTAGGAAAAATATTTCCAAATGATGTTTAATAATCCTAGTTAATAATTTATATTACTTTATTAGCTTTAAACCCTATGTATCAATTAGCCAATTACTATATAGTAGACATTGATAGTGATTATGGTTAGTCGAATGATTAGTAGATTTAAATTAAACTATTATTTGGTTCAGTTGTGTTAGATATTAAATGGATATTTAAATTAATATGACTAAACTATATATATGTAGTATTTTGATTAAACTAGAAAATGTAGTGTATTATATAAGGATATTTACTAATGTTTTACCTATACATATTTACTAATGTTATTTAGAATTTTACTTGCTAATATTTAATAAATATCTAATATCAATATTTTGTAAAATAGTTAGCTTTCAAGTATTTTCTAAACGATTTTGGTTAAAACATAGTTCAGTGTTTTACTAGTATATATTTTCTAGAATATTGTTAAGCTAGTGTATTTTCATTAGCTAGTTTATGGTTAGTTAGCCTATTAGCTAAATGTCATGATTTCAACCCTAACAAACATGTACCTAAACATGTGAACATTCATGCTCTACTATTCTCAGACTTCCAAAGCAAGGAAAGTACACCGACTTGAACTTTTACTTTATATTTCTGTTTTACTTTCATGTTCTCATATCGGACACGAGATACACACGATTGTATTGTGCCATGTTCATTGTATTGTGAGTTATTGTTCTTGCAGAATTGGGGGACATATTTACTAGTGTGTGACCACACCCAACCTAGGTATTATTAATAGCCTAATTGTACACCTCACGTACGATTAAACCGAACCTTGTAGAATTAATATATTGTGAATTGTGAATTGTGGATTGTGGTCTCCCACTGATTACACATTAGTTTAATATTTCAAATTTGATACTTGCTTTGATTGTCGTGTTCATTGTCTTGTTCATATTGATTGTCGTGTTCATTATTCCTTTCATGTACTTCAGTTTCATACTCCAGTTCTTGTATATTATTTCATATTGTTGTCCATATTATATCTTGTATTTTAGATTATATTGTTGATTGTTTCTTGTCGGGGTTGTGCTTTGCTCTTTTTTAGACATGATACGTTGCAGGTGAGTTTGAGGATGTATGGAGCATGGTGAGATCATTAGAGTTGCAGGATATTGTTTATTGTGTGGATATTATACATGGATATTGTACTTTGGACTTCTTTATTATATATTTTATTTTACCGAATTTGTCTCCGGATGATATTGTACAAATTCACTTGGTGGATTATGGTGATCTTTCTGGGAACATTTTTAGAAGTTGTGATGATTATATTATATTATGCCTTAGAGTTTTTTAGTATTGTACAGCTTATTCGTCGGGTCCATCGACGAAGGCTAGGCGTATCCGACACGTACCCGATTATTTGGGAGCGGGTTGTGACATTAAGTCATTGACCAAGAGTGACCGATGATGCTACCTTTGAGCAGATCTTGGTAGGAGCCATGGCAGCGGAGGATGACTTGGTGCTCAAGTGCAAGAGGAGTCGAGATGATTCAGGAGGGGCGAGTGATAGTGCGAAGCATCTCATTGTGCAGAAGGTAGGGCATCAGCCCCAGTAGTTGTTTGCACCAGCTAAAGTCTCTGTTCAGCAGGTGCAGCATCAGCCTCGGGGACATGACCAGAGGATGCCCACTTGTGCCTGCTGCAGGAAGCTGGGACACGCTTGGGATGTTTGTAGAAAGAGGTTGAAGGTTTGGCTGTTCTGTGGATCTGATGCTCACTAGATGAGGGATTGCCCTACCGTACCGCCATATAGTAGAGCACAGGGTCAAAGAGAGGGAGTTAGGCTACCTGTGATGCAGCACCATGCCCAGTACCAAAGGGGCAAGGCTTTTCTGCTGACGGTCGAGGAGATCGACACTATGGGTGACAGGTTAGCAGGTTTGTCTTTCATGTCCTAATTTTTCATCTTGTGTGTGATTCCATTAGCATCTGTCAAAATATTTTGTGCAATGCTAGATAGTGTAGTGATCCTGCTTGAGACTGTAAAATTACGACCAGTAGGACCATGATTTGCATGTTATTGGATAGAATTTTTTTTGACTCTGATTGTCGAGGGTTTAACCAAGAATGAGTATGACCATCTTAAATTTCGAGGACAAAATTTTTCTAAGGGGGTAGATTTGTCACCACCACATTCTAGAGCAAGGGTATTTTAGTAAATGGTAAATTTTTTGATTATTTTATTAATATTTAATTAATATGTTGTGCTAGTGTCACTAATTATTGAAACCTTAGAACTACATTGGGTAGATGTTAGCCATGACAATAGAAACTAGGTTAGAGAGATTAGACAACTTTGGTTAGGTTCTAACCTAGCTAGAATATCATTTTGAATTGATTTAGTGACTTAGAACAAAAGCCACATTGGGCCTTTCCCTTAAGGGGCCTTAAATTGAGAAATAGGAAGCCCATTAGGCATTTTCACTCCACCTATCCCTAGGGGCAGCCCTGGCCAGCCATGATAAGCCTCCCCCTTCCTATTTAATACCTACATAGCCTTCTTCTTTCCCCTTTCATTTAGAAACCTAACCCAAATTTGTGTTCTACCCCAAAATTGTCCCCATTCCTCAAATTGAGTCCAAATTCCCTCAAACGAATTGTAATCTCTTCCCCTTGGAGAGAGGAAGTCTCTATTGCCTAGCTTGGGAGCATATGGAGCAATTTGACCATTGGAGTCTAGATCTAGAAGTTTTTATTGAGATTCCAACTCTCAATTGGTAAGAGCCTATAAACCATTCAAATTTCACATTCATTGATGTAGGTGCATTCATTTAGGGTCTCTCTTACATTAGAAAGAAGTTGGGTCAATTTTTGATTGGTTTGATGTACGTATCACGAGAATATCGGATATGCACACCAAGTGTTCGATAAAATGACTCTTAGGGAAATTAATGTTTAAATTTCAGTTTAAATTAGGTTTATATACCTGTAATGCACTGTTTTAGCAATATTGGTTGTTGTATTATGTTTTGGAATAGTTTTTGTAGATCTAATATTGGTTGGTGGCTCGGAAATGGTTGTTCTGCATAACTGTTCTGTTCACAGAGCATACTCGTTCTGTTTCCCCCATATTTGTTCAATCTATTACTTAGTATCACTGGTTTAAGTTAGTAAGTGGTAGAGAGAGGCCCAGGTCTGCTGTCAGTCCACATCCCTAAATAACCATGATGCCACACCTTGTACAAGGGAGGAACATATATCTCAGTTATAGGAGTTTGTCCAGCCCATAGGAATTGAGTTCTATTCACTGCATTTGAGAACCTGCTCTACTGACCTTGGGTCCAGTTCATAATTAATGGCATATCATCCATACCCTTAGATCAGTTAAGGTACCATTTAGTTAGGAGAGGAGGAGACTAAGGTTTAGATTACATAGCAGCAGCTGTAGGTAATGAGTTTTTTTTGGGGGGGTAAACCCATGTTCAGGTAATTAACATTAAGGATGAGGCTCGACTATAAATAGTAACAAGTAGGCTTTGGCCATAGGCAATTCCTGAGCATTGTGCCTCGAGTGTCTAACTCGTGTCATGTGAAGGATAAGAAAGAGATGAGTTTTTGTGATGCTAACTTGCATGTATTACTTAACTATAGGTAAGTGATAGTTCAACATATGTATTCAGAGTATATATAGAAATATATATAGTGTGATACTCTCTTGAGTATCAGACAACAGATGTAATAGGCCATGCCTTGCCACTGCTAATAGCAGTGGAGGAGGGGGTCCAGTAGCAGTAACTTTAGGACAGATAGGTATGTAAGTGAGTGTAGAAAGAGTGCCTAGGAACAGGGGTATAGCAGTAGCAAATAGAGTGGAGTATGGGTATTGATATGGGACAGCTAGGCTTCATTGCATATGCAGTAGTAGTAATTGTATATGTGAAGGGATTGTCCTAGGACAGTTAAGTAGGATTTTTCTATACCAATATATATCTTAGTATGGTAAGTCATAAGGATAAATGGGTTCAGTAGCAGTAGCAGTCAAAACCTGAGAGCAATAGGTAAGTAGGAACAATGAGGATGAAAACAGGAAAGTAGGTACCCAGGATGGGTGTAACAGAGTTTGGAGAGTGGGCAAGGGACACGTACATAGGGGATGTGTGACTAAGCAGTCTATTTCCAACTAATATAGCATCAGCAGTGGCAAGCCTACTGTATGAGGGAATTTTGGTTGGACAATAGTTGGGCACATGTAAGTAAATAGGCAAGAATTGAAAGAAGTAGAGGTTAGAGCAGCTGTTGTTGGGCAGAGTAGGAAAGTGTTTAGTGTCGGTGAAGGCAGTTAGAGATGAGAGAAGAGTGGTAGTGAAATGTATAGGTTATTGTCCAGTGAGGGGAAAATTAGGAAAGGATTTGTGAGGATCATGGCATTAGTCCTAGGAATATTACTTGTATTAGTTTTGATAACCTATACATATATATTATTAGAGTGTTAAAAGGGGTTCCATTTGATTATAGTATACCTGGGAAGTGGCTAAGATTCAGTCTTCACCATGTAAGAACTATCCAAACCATCATCCCCTTTAATTCGGTTGAGAGTTGAGTGGGTCGGAACTTGTTTTTTAGAACAGTCTCTAAATCACCATTGGGTTCTGTAAATTGAAAACCAAATGCCAACTCCTAGAGGTGTCCTTTATATGAGGTATCAATTAGTTCAATATATATGTCCTGTAGATGGAAGGACTTGTATACATTGTATCAATCCCACTGTAGCTTAAGGTTCAGCCCATTCTTTCCCTTTTAATTAGCACCTTATCTTGTATTTCTCTGATACCTATCATGGTATCAGTATATGATTGGTATCATGTATATGCCATTCACATTGTAGCCTGTATCCTAACTTCCTAGACCGTATTACCTTGTCCTGTAACTTAGCTTACTTCATTAGGAACATGTCATATGCTTACATTATGTATTTTTTGGGTGTTGAGTTGAGTGTTGCCTTAGCCATTTGTCTCTTGGTTCTTTGTAATCATACATTATATATATGTGTGTGATACTTTAGTATATGTGTTCTGTTATGAGATAAGGTTGGGATTTTACATTATAGTTATACAGATATCTGAGGTCGATGGCTAGGTAGGAGTGGTAGTGTACTATATTATATCGATGTTATGTGTAATGCCATATATAGATATATATGTGTTTACCTTAGATGTGTGATATTGTATAGGTAGAGTCCTATTAGATAGATAACCTTCGACCAAGATTTGACCTCATTGTCTAAGTTTGACTAAGTTGACTAAAGAGTTGACGACGGGTTAACTTTGACCTAAAGAGACTTAGAGGCATATAAACTGTATTGTTTAATTCTAATATTCAATATTGACACTTTCTAACCTGTATTTCATTAAATAGGACTCTGTGACAACAATTTGGACATCGATATACTTCATTTGCTCAGGGTATCAGGCGAGTACATTCTCTGATAGTTCTTTCATTTATTTGATGATTTCTGTGATTCAGCTTCTAGTATAGTTCTATTTGATTCTCTGGTACAACACGGATTGATGTTTCTGGATCCATTACATGCAACACACATACATTACTTGTATGGCCTCTATTTCTGGAATCACTCACTGGAATCACCTACTGGCATCACATTCTTTTGGCTGGACTTCTACTCGTTTTACGTATTGGGTTATTGATTTACTTGTACTTGTCGGGGAAGATAAATACTCGAGTAGAAATGTAAACATTCCTAAACATATTGAAAGCACCCCTACTGGTGTAATCTGGAATGATAGCAGTCACAGACATGCCAAGTGTGCGATGAGCTGTATGTCAAGACCGCACACAGTATAGGGGCATAAGAAGTGGGTACGTCCAGCCAACGCCGCAGTGTCGGCAGTAGAACGCTGTCCTAGGTCACATACATCTAACACAGTATAAATGTACATGTACAAGATGTACTCTCAATCAGAGGACAATACAGAAGGTACAACTCAATCACAATTCTAAGATGGAAATAGTACGATAAGATAGATATAAAATCTCAAAAGAGAATACAAACAGAAAGAAATAAGTCTAA
This sequence comes from Iris pallida, assembly GCA_029216955.1. Taxonomy (NCBI): domain Eukaryota; kingdom Viridiplantae; phylum Streptophyta; class Magnoliopsida; order Asparagales; family Iridaceae; genus Iris; species Iris pallida. Next base: position 18,816,428 of record JANAVB010023996.1, read on the forward strand.
GTGTCTAAACGATACTAACATCTCAACATCCAGAAATAATACAACTTAGAAAGTCAAACACAAATGATATAATAAAATAAGATAAACAGCCTAGCTATCTTGCCTAGGCTATAGGGATGATGTCCTCAGCTAGAGCTGGATCCTCCTGTGGGTCCAACTCACAAGTTTTGTCTAGGCCTGCTCCATAATAAGTAGGGCAGATCTCCTCAGTATCATCTGTAATATTTTCAACAGGTCCAGTCATGAGAGGAATGAGCACATATCTCTCAAATAATTCATATCATGACAGGAAATGTAAAACAAACAATAGAGTAAGATGCATGAAACGCTGTAAGAAATGTACATAAAAGATAAGAGAGATATTTGTAAACTGAAAATATCTATATGGTAAGTAAAAACTGTAAGTGACTAAGTGATTTTGAGAACAAGATGGTTATGTAAACAGGTTGGGTTGCACATGAATAAGCTACGGAGTTGCACATGAATACCTACTGGGAATAATAATCACCTAACCACTTCTACTCACCTATATCCCAATCAATACACAAGGATCCAGTCAAGTAACGTTATTGCATATGAATAACTACTTTTATACATGAAGCTCATGTAAACATGAGTGTACATGAGAGCACATGAGTGTACATGAAGGCACATGAGAACACGTGTATACATGATTAGATACGAGTATAAGGAGTACATGATGCACATGATAAAGTACATGAACATGAAATACCCGATGCATCCGTGGAGGATAACATCTCATGAAAAGATCCATATAGTACTAATTCGTGATAACAACATGACAGCATCAAGTAAAATAATCTAGAGCAAGAATATAAGTCCTAGCAAGTATGAAACGATCAGAGAATGTACTCGCCTGATATCCTGAATGAATGATGAGAATAGATGTCCTTACAGGAGTAACTGAGTCCTATTTGGAGCAGCACATGTTACAATGTATCCAAGATATTATAAATAAAGTTTACAATATATTCTACATGACTCTAGGTCGTTCTAGGTCATAGTCAACTCTTGGTCAACAATCTAGTCAAACTAGATCAACTCTGGTTAAACTAGTCAACTAGTCTAGGGTTTTGGTCAAACTCAAGTCCACAAGACCAATTAGGCCTATAGGGGTCAAAAATAGTCTAACTAACTCCTATGTATATTTACCATATATATATACATAGCTATTTAGTATATGGGACAAAGCCTAAATAGGATACCTATATACATTGCTATTTAGTATATGATACCTATATAGCAAGTTCACAATAGATACATACACAAATCCATATGGCATATATAGCCATATATAATAACATACATGTGTATAAACATATATAATAACATATATATTTTTTTTCATTTTTTATTTTATTATATATAATAATATATATAATAATATATATATATATATATATATATATATATATATATATATATATATATATATATATATATATATATATATATATATTAGGAAGAGGGGTAAAGGGTAATATATAAGTTTGTGTGTGTGTGCATGAAGAGTGTATGTTTAACTGTGAAGAGTGAGGGGACTGGAAAACCCCCAAACTGGGATAATCCCAAGAAACCCAAGCTAAAATAAACCCAAACATCATATATATATATATATATATATATATATATATATATATATATATATATTTATTTATTTATTTATTTATTTATCTACATACTAGGAAAGTATATATATATAGAAAACTATATAACATATTTAGATTATATGAGTAAAAGCAACATCTAATTTGTATAACATAAACTAACAATCAAATCTACAGAAACTAAACTATCAAATCCCTAACTAAAACTTAGTATCCCAGCTGAAATCAAACCCAAAACTGAGAACAAAGTAAAACATAAATATATATACAAGAAATATATATATATATATATATATATATATATATATATATATATATATATATATATATATATATATATATACAAACTACTATGTATACATAGAGATATATAAATATAGGAAATATATGTATACATAGAATATATTAATGAAAGTTTATAGCTAGCCTATATAACTAACCATCAAACAAACCTACTAACCTCAGAAATTGAGATCACAAACCCCAACTAAACCCAAAACTGAAAAACCCTTAAACTGGAACCAATACATATATATATATATATATATATATATATATATATATATATATATATATATATATATATATATATATATATATGTAATGTTTTGGGTAGCTTGCAGTTCCTCATTCCTGGGGAGACCTCAGGGTCTCCTCAGTCCGGCCTCCTCTCCGTCGACGTTCGATGGCGATTCCCTGGCCAGCAGACTGCCTGACCCTGGTCGGTCTCCCCCTTTCCACCTCTTCTTCCTCCCCCTGACCCCTCCTCTTCCTCCGTCTTTTCTCCCTGCCCCAACTCTCCCTAGCTCCGGCAGCCCGGTCCAGCTCCCAGCTTGGTGCAGGCCTGGCCCCTCCCTTCCTCTTCCTCCATCTCCTCGTCCCGGGGACCCAGGCCCCCCCGTCCCCCATTCCCAACGTCACCAGCCCTATCCTTCCCCTTTAGGCTGGTGCCTCCCTCCGACCCGCCCCCAGTATGCCGCCCGCACTGCTCTCGGAGGTCCCCCGGCCTCACCCCTCTGGACCGGGTGCTCTCAGGGGTTCGGCCCTCCTTTGTCGCCGTCCTACTCCGTTCAATTTTTAAACGATTCTGATTTCCCCCCTCGGGTTGGGAGCCCCCCTACGGTGTAGGTCTCGGGCCTACCTCCGCTTGGCCCTTCGAATATGCTGCTAGCAGCTATCCATTCGAGGGAGCCCCACTTCATTATCCCCTAACCGTGCGTACAGCCCCTCTTCACGCGGCTCCCCCGGGTGGGTCCTACCCACCTTTCGTTTTGCGCTGGAGAGTAGATTCCTTGTGATTTTACGCAGGACAGCTCCCGGGGCCCCACATGGTCCCGCCCTCCCTCGTGCATCCTTCCAGCTACCCGATGTATTACTCCCCCCATGCGTATTCCTTCACCCCATCCCCTCTCTTTCAGGCGGGCCCACCCACATCCCCGAGCTCTATGCTCAGTCTCCTCTCTACGCTAATTCTCCTCACGCCTCATCCCCTGTGCTCTATGCCACCCCTTCCAACATCCTCCCATACACTCCACCCCGGCCCTCACCCTCCCCGTCCCTCCTACTGATCCCAACGTCGGCCCCCCGTCCCCTGCTCCTCCAGAGGCCTCCGGCCCCCCTCCAGTGCCCTCTATTCTGACCCCCCGCCTTCTTGGTTTCTGCGGTCCGTCTCCCGGATCCTCCCACGGTGCTTCCGGCCCCGAGCATGACCGGGCCAGGGGACCCCGCAGTGGTGGTCCCGGACGCCCATCCTCTTCATCTTCCGGTTGCCGTTGGTTCGCCTGGGGTGCCACCCCCTGAGGGCGGGGCGAGTCCCAACCCATCCCTCTCCTCCCCTGGGAGGTCTTCTCCGACCGTCCCCCAACCAGGGAGCATTCTCCAGGCCGACCCCTCCGCCCGCATCTACCGTCCCGAACAGATCCCAACCTCGATTGCTACCTCTCCATCTTGTGGAACTTTCCAGCTTCTTTCTCCGTCCGTTGCCTCTCCGCCGACCTACGCCGCCAAGCTGAGCCCGAACCTAGCGTTAGCTAAGGTTCCCCTCATCCCATACATCAATCTTCCGGACATTGAGTACTCTCAGGAGTCCCCGGTGCCCTCAGTTCCCTTCTCTGACTTGGAGATATCCTCGCTTCGAATTCTATCCCCCACACTTTCATCCTCAAATTTTCAACTGGCTGTCCCAAGCTCCCTAGGGTACAGGAGATGATAGCCAGTTGGAGACTCACAGTGGAATATCGTGTGGCTCCCTTCGATCCCAAACACATTCTTCTTCACCTATCATCCGACTTAGACCATAGGACAATCTGGTCCAAAGGCACGTACAGGATTGATTCCCATCAGATGAAGATCATCAAGTGGTCAGCAAGCTTTAGCACCAAAGAAGACTCAGCGAAGGTCGCCGCCTGGATCACCCTACCTTATCTGACCCTCATTTGCTTTGTCCCAGCGGCTCTCAGGAGTATTGCCAACTCCTTTGGCACGTATGTGGCCTCAGCCCCTAAGACCAGCAACCTCACTAAGGCTCACTATGCCAAAATCTATGTGGAACTCAACCTCACAACCGAACCACCCAATTTTATCAATATCGAGCTGGGTAACCAGACCCACACCCAACAAATCCTTTACGACAACCACATCATGTTCTGTAACCATTGCCACTTAAGAGGTCATCTTCTAAAGTACTGCCACCATCTTCATCCAGAACTAAAGAAGAAACTATCCCGAAAAGATAGCGTGCCATCTGAGGGGAGGACACCCATGCCACCCCTCCTATCTCGCCCGAATTTCCACACTTGATTCGGCTCTTGTGACGGCATATCTGACTGGAGCGAATCTTTCAGCAAAGCATTGATCCCCCTTAACACCCAAGATCTCACCCTCTCCAACCAATTCGACGCTCTAGATTCGGAGGATGCGGAACACCCATCGTAGACAGCCACTCCCTCAGCCGACCGCGCGCTCACCGAGATTTACCCTAATTCGGAAAATGTAGAACCGTTCACCGATATCACCGATGCAAATCAACGACTCACCATCGAAGACTCTGTGGTAGGAGCCCTAGCAATTCTAGGGCCAGACCAAGTTTGGAGAGGGCTACAGGTCCATGCTGCGGGTTACCCTCTTCAGCAAACTATTCTTCTGACAGGGAGCACGAGTGACTCCATAATCATCCCCCCAGAGAATCCTATCCTGGACTCCATCGAGGAATCGGTCAGTCAGCCCCCAGCCCCGTCGTAGCAATCATGTAACGATTACCCTACCTCAACTGAGGTAGGACCATCTACCTCGAGCGGGGCCAATGCAAACCATAGATCCACTGAAACCACAACCATCCAAACCAGATCTGCCGCCAAGTGGAACAAAACCCCCCCCCCCACAACGTCCTTAATGCTTAACATTCTATCCTGGAATGTTCGCGGTCTGGCGAACAAACCGACGTTAAGGAGAATAACCAATCTGCGGAAAATCCACAAGATCGACATCCTCATTATTCTTGAACCCAAAATCCCCCCCAAAAGATTAAAATCTATCCAACTACAGCTGGGCCTTCCATCGGCCATAGGAGGCAGACACGATATTTGGATTCTCTACACGAAGGACGTCAAATTAGGAGTCATCCAGGACTCCCGGCAGGTCCTTTCCTGTTGGTTTGATCACCCAACACTTCTCGATCGTGCCATCCTATTAGCGGTCCATGGCAACTACGATATTATGGAGAGGAAACACTTCTGGAATGACCTCCTCGACATCCATCACCACCACACCAACTCTTCTTGGCTTTGCATTGGGGACTTTAATGCGATCACGTGCACCGCGAAGAAAACCGGAGGTCGCCCCCCTCCCGTTTCGGACATGCAAGACTTCAACAACTTTATCATCAATGCCCATTTAACCTCTCTCCAATTCACTGGCAATGCCTTCACCTAGTGCAATATGCAGGACGGCGACCGTCGTCAATACTCCAGGCTAGACAGGTCCCTCACGAACGCCTTCTGGCACGGAATGGGGATCACTACCACTCTGTCCCATCTTAACTCCACAGAATCTGACTACACTCCTCTGCTGGTTGAGATTAAAAATAATGCTAACTCATCCAAAAAGAACTTCCAATTCCTCGAGTTCTGGACCGGGCACCCCCATTTTCTGGGCATCGTTGCGGAAGCATGGAACCGTGAGGATTCTCCCGACCCCCTAGTTCGGGTAAGCAACAAGCTTAAGGCTACAAGGAAAGCCTTGTCCATTTGGAGCAAACTCGCCTACAGAGACATCTTTCAAGCCGTTCGGGTCGCCGAGGACGACGTCACTCGAGCCGAAGACTTGGTCGTCACGGATCGCTCCTTAACGGCCAGAAGAGCCCTCAACCTCACCAAGGCTATGCTTAAATTCAGGATCAAAGTGGAGATCAATTTCTGAAAACAGAAAGCGAGGTTGAAATGGGACAGCGAGGGGGATAAAAACTCGAAGTATTTTCATGCCTGCATTAACGGCCGCAGACAGAAGCTATCGATTTACCGAACAGTTGATGACAACGGGAACATCATTATCGACCAAAAGAGCATCCAAGTGGCTGCTACGGACTTCTATTCCAAACTATTCTCCAAAGAGACAGTTCACAAAGATAGATCATTCCTAGACCAAATCCCCCTCCTCATTAACGATACCGACAATGCCAGTTGGATCGCCCACCTACAGTACAGGAAGTTAAAGATGCAGTGTAGGCTCTGAACGAGCACAGTACGCCAGGTCCGGACGGGTTTTCGGGGGTATTCTTTCGCACATGCTGGGATATTATCAAGCAGGACATCACCGAAGCGGCGATCGCCTTCTTCGAAGGTGTTATATACCCCAAAGCCATTTCTAGTGCCAATCTGATCCTAATCCTAAAAAAGACAACCCGGAGTCCTTCCGCAAATTTCGACCCGTTAGTCTTTGTAACTTCACCAACAAGATCATATCCAAGGTTATCGCGACCAGAATGGCAGGTATTCTCCCCAAGATCATTTTGGAGGAGCAAAGCGGGTTTGTTTACGGGAGGAACATCCAGGACAATATTATGTTGACCCAAGAGTTAATCACCTGCATGAAATTTCTAGTGAGGGGAGGCAACATTGCTGTCAAAATCGACATGGAGAAAGCTTATGACAGACTGGATTGGCAATTCATGATCTAGATTTTCAGAGCTTTCTGATTTTCGAAAACTTGGACTAACATCGTATCGAGATCCATCAATAACCCGTGGTTCTCTACGGTTATCAATGGCCACACTGAGGCATTCTTCAAATCATATCGTGGGGTTAGACAGGACGACCCTCTATCCTCCAATGTCATTATCATAGTAGCTGACGCCCTGAGTAGGAACCTTAACAATATGGTCAACGCCCCAAACTTTCAGCACTATCACATATCCAGTGGCCGCCCTATCATCACCCATCTGACATTCGCAGACGATTTACTCATCTTCTCATCCGGGGATGAAGGTGCGGTGGCAGTGGTTCACAACACCCTGCTGAGGTACTCTAGATGCTCCGGCCAAAAAATCAATCATTCTAAGATCGTTATCTATGCCCACCACAATACCAATAGAAAGCACGCCAATAATCTCTCCAACCTAACATCCTTTTCTGTTGTTTATCCCCCGTTCAACTATCTCGGTTGTCCTTTAGTGTACGGGAAATCCAACGTCGGCATCTTCGAGGACTTGACCACAAAAATCAGGAAGAAACTGGAAGGATGGCATAATGCCACCTTATCCCCATGTGGCAAGATGATCCTTATCAATCACGTGCTAACCTCCATCCCCATTCATACTCTGGCTGCGTGCTCGCCGCCCGTAAAGATTATTTCTTCGATCGAACAGATCTTTTGAAATTTCTTCTAGGGTATAGCAACGGCTAGGATAAGCATCATTGGGCGAGCTGGGAATCTATGGCTCACCCAACTGGCGAAGGGGGTTTGGGATTTACCAAACTCACTCACTTCGTTAAAGCATTCTCGATAAAATTATGGTGGAAACTCCGCACGAGTAACAACTTATGGAGCAGGTTTTTAAAAGCCAGATACTTCAAAGACATCCACCGTTCAATGGCCATATCCAACTGCAGATCCTCAGCGGCTTGGCGTCGCATCCTTATCGGCCGTGACCTTGCCGAGCCAGCGATGAGACTCCAGTTGGGTGCGAGCGATTCAGACCCATTCCTAGAGAGATGGGTTGGGGATAGCATGATCCCGAGTCTCTCGGAGACCCCGAGAGATAGTAGAATTAGAGACTTGTGGAACCCTATTAACGACGACTAGAAGTGGGACCAGATTCGTGAGTGGTCCGATAACGATGTGGCGGATAGCATCCGCGAGAGAGGGTTACGCATCGGAGACGAGGAGGATGCGTTGAGATGGACGCTCGAGACATCGGAGGCATTCTCGGTGAGGTCGGCGAAAATTGATGTCCAGGGAACCGGGCAGTCGTACCTCCCCATAGCGCACTATTGGCATTCCTGCATCCCTAAGAAATGGTCCTTCCTTATGTGGAGAGTCATTAGAAAGAAACCGCCCATAGACAACATTCTTAATACCATCGGGATCAGCTTAGCATCAGCATGCTCTTGCTACTTTGAGTGTCAGATCGAGACTATCGACCACATCTTCCATCAGGGGACACTGCCAGACAGTATTTGGAGAACCCTTAACCAGCTATTCAGCATCAAGCCGGATGGTGGACGCTTCTACGATCTAGCGGCTTCCTGGGGTTCTGCCTCCCATGGCCACCAGATCGTCGCAGTGGCCGCTACATGGGCGATTTGAAAGAATCACAACAAGGCGAGATACGAAGGTCACCTATACTCGGCCGACCAGCTCATTCGGGAAGTAGTCCGCCAATGCCGTAAGCGGAGCACTCTGTGTTCCCACAGTCCAAGATCATTCTGGTCGGTGCTCCCCCTAGCTCCTGGCGATTGTTTTACCTTTCCTCCCCTCCTTTCTTTTTGTGGTATTCTTGTATAGGCTTCGGCATTTTGTACCTTGTATACGTATTTTGGCTGCAGTTTTTAGAGCTGTCATTAATAAATTGAGGGGGTTTTCTTAAATTTATATTATATATATATATATATATATATATATATATTGAAAAAAAGAGGATAATGTGTGCCTGCACATATGTCAGCAAGGGGGGTCGAGTGTGTGTGACACACACGTGTCCAAATCGTATCAATACAGTGTCTAAACCATGTGTTAGATAGTGTATCAGAGACTATGTTTAGTACAGCCTCGTACTGCCATGTCATGTCCTTTAGGACACGACACACATCACTTGGGGTCTCATGCACGTGTCCACAGCTAGGTGAAGGGTAGGGCTAGGTGTTCGACACCCTAAAATGAGTCCAAGATATGTCGTATCCGCGTGTCGAGCCCGTATCAGAGGCTCGATTTCGTGTGTGTACAGTCTTCACAAAACCCATACGAGCGCAATTTCGTGTCCGATATGACATAAAATGATCTCGAACTTGGGGAGGGGCTAGACATTCATAGCCCTGACCTACTGGCTATGTGTCACGTGTCCACGTGTACTGTACTACGAGTACGAGACTCGTGGTAGCAGGACACGCACCACAATATCGTGCTGACATCCCCGTATCTAAATGCGACACAAAAATGACACCAAATCGTGCTCAATGACAGGGAATAGTAATCCACACATACAAAATGAAGAAATTAGCATGAATAAACATTTTATTGAGATATTTCATCAAACACTTTACACTATACTTCGATACGCCTCCGATACGCGTATCAAATGGACAAATCCTACCAAACTTGGTCTACATGTGTATGGTACCTAGATACATGCATCTATGAAGAGAAATCAGAAGAACAAATGTGTTTAGAGCCATTACCTATTGAGAGTTAGAATCTCAATACAAAAGCACTAGAAATGGGATCCACACCAACTTGCTATGATCCAAGAGCCTTCAATCCTTGCTAGATAGCCTCTATTGACCTCTTCTACAGTAGGAGAGTGTGTTGCAAATGATTAGGCTCAATTTGGAGTTGATTTGGAGAAAGGGGGTAATTTTGGGGAAGAACACAAATTAGGATTTAAGGAGGCAATGAAAAGAGGCAAGATGTATTGAATGATGCTCTTTATAGGGGGATAGCTTGGCCGGCCACACATAGCTAGGGTTAGGGTTTAGTGCAATGGTAGGCTATGGGCTCTCTTTACAATGTAAATTAAGCCCTCAAGCTAAAGGCCCAACTAAACTAGGTTACTTTCTAAAATATCTCCTTATCCAAATATCTAGATATTATCTAACTTAGATACTTTAATTGTAAACCACTAACTTAGTCTCTAGGATCATGACTAACATCTAGATTAGGACAATTCTAGGTTAAGGCCTAACATTTTAATTAGCACATTATTAATTGTCAAAAATTCAAATTAATTCTAATAAATCACAAATGACAAAATATCGCTAGTACAAAAAAGTGGTAGTGACAAATCTACCCTCCTTAAAATAATTTTGTCCTCAAAATTAAAGACGAAACTAAACGGATGAGAAGGATAGAAAATTATACCTCAAGGCTGAAAAAGATAAGGGTATCGCTCGCGCATCTTATCCTCCCTCTCCCAGGTAGACTCTCCTGGAGCCTCCATGCGACGCAAACCAAAGGTATCGTCTGGTTCCTCAATACCTTCTCTCGTCGATCCAGAATCTCCACAGGCTGTTCTGGATAACAAAGAGTAGGTCCTACCTCAATCTCGAAATGATCGAGTACATGGCTAGGATCTGCCACGTCCGTCACAACTGTGACACGTGAAACATGTTGTGGACTCCCTCTAATGCAGGTGGAAAGTCTAGCCTGTATGCTACGACACCGACTCTTTCGCTGATAACGAAAGGTCTGATGATACGCGGGCTAAGCTTTCCACCTACACCAAAGCGTATAGTACCACGTGTCTGAGATATCCTCAAGAATAGCACATCTCCAACCTATAACAAACAAGGTCGTAAATTAACTATAATAATCAAACATGATAAATCAAAATCATAAAATCAAACCAATCCTAATCCTAATCCTATCTCTAAGTTGTACCTCAAATTCTAAAGGTCTGCGGTGGCTATCGATCCAATGCCGATGTCTGTCCTACACCACGCGAAGTCGATCCCTAATGAGCTTTACCTTCTTGGTTGCATCCATAACCATCTCAGGTCCCAATAAAGCTCGCTCTCCAATGTCATCCCAAGACAAGGGAGTACGACATCTACGCCCGTACAATGCCTCGAATGGTGACATCTCAATGCGGACCTAGAAGCTGTCAAACTCTACCAAGTGTAAATGAACCTCCCAATAACCTTCAAAGTCTATGACACAAGTCCGTAGCATGTCCTTGAGTGTCTGAATAGTCCACTCTGACTGTCCGTCCATCTAAGGGTGGTATGTAGTACTAAACTGGAGCTGAGTGCGCAAACTAGTATGCAGACTCCGCTAGAAATGGGAAGTAAAGCGACTATCCCAATCCGAGACAATGCTCATCGGAACTTCATAAAGTCAGACAATCTGACGCACGTACATCTCTGCTAGCTTCTTCCTAGAAAAACCCACTTTGAATGGCAAGAAGTGGGCTGATTTGGTCAGACCCAAATTACGTCTTTCCTTCCTAGTGTAAGCGACAATCCGGAAACGAAGTCCATCGTGATGTGCTCACACTTTCACTCCGGAATGGGCAATGGCTGTAACAGTCCTCTCGGCCTCTGCCTCTCTACCTTTACCTGCTGGTAGACCAAACATCTGGCTATGAAACGTGCCACTTCCCGCTTCATCCCATACCACCATACATGCTCCTTCAGATCCCTACACATCTTGTTAGCAACAGGATGCATAAAGTACTGTGAACGGCAGGCCTCCTATATAACCTACTTCTGAAGGTCTACACTGGGCACACACAGTCTGGAGTCGTGCCTCAATACACCATCCTCTGCTATAACAAATGGCCTTAACAAGTCCTGCTCGAATCTGCTCTCGGATGTCGAACTAAGTCGACATGATCCTCTCCATCAAGTCTGGCTGAATCTGCAGACCCCACATCTGCATCTCAACTCCTGGCACTATCATCTCGGTCTCCAGTCTTTCATGATCTGCTAACAAGTGACAATCTGCCGACATACACATGGCTACCGGATATCTGCTCAAAGCGTCGACAACCACGTTGGCCTTCCTTGGCCTGCTGCTGGTGCTGGATGAACCTCTGCTGCTGTGTTTACAATGGTGGTCCCTTCTGCTGCCCTGCTGGAGCCTTACCTCCTGCTACCTGAACTGATCGCCCAAAAGACTGGGGACACTCCCTCAACTGATGCTCCGCTGAACCGCAGAGTAGGCACTTGCCTAGCCTCTTTCTGCAATCGTTCTACCCATGTCCTGGCTTCTTGTAGAAGGTGCAACTGGTGGCTTGCTGGTGTCTGGGTGCCTGTTGCTGCTGCTTCGGCTGCTGCTGTACCTACTGAAAATGTGCACGGCCCTGTCCCTGAAACTGCTGCTGGAACGGCCTCTGTTGGTGCTGCTGCTAAAAGTGAGGCCTCTTGGCCTGGCCTCCACTGCGACTGGCTCCATGCGTATCACGACCTCTCTTCAGCTTTAGCTCAAGGTTGTCCTCTGCTGCCATGGCTCTTGTCATAATCTCCTCAAAGGAAGCGCCTATGTCGCTCTTGTTCAAGGACTTGACTTCCTTGACCAAACCCTTCCTGAACCTCCTTGCCTTCGTCGTCTCGCTAAGGCCCTCAACAAATATACCTCGGTGGTAGAACTCACCGACGTACTCCTCCACTATTTGGTTACCTTGAACCAAACTCTCAAACTGCATCTCTAAAGTGCCGAGTGCTGCATCCGGGAAGAAATTCTCCTTGAAGAGCTTCTTGAAATCTCCCCATGTCTGTCCCTTTGTACGCACTCTAGGGTCATCCTGGTACCATGTGCGGGTAAGGTCGTTCATCTGGTTGCTCGCCGCCTTTATCTGAATCTCGGCTGGTATCAGTGCCAGACTAAAGATCTATTCTATATGCTCGATCCAGTCGTCGGCATATAGGATACCCTCAGAACCTCAGAATCTCGTGGCCGCATCTTCTGGAAGTCCTGGACGTTCGGAGTCCTCGGCTGGTACTACTACATCTGTCCTTCCTGTGGCTGGGCGATAACCCTCTCCACTGTCGTCATAGCTAGCTGGTGGGCATTGTCTATGCCCTGCCTGAAATCAGCAGACTGGCACTGCTGGGCCTCCATCATCTGCTGAAAGAAGGCAAAAATTTGAGCTGCATCTACTGATCCCGAAGGTGGCTGCTGCTGGAACACATATAGGATAACTGTGGTAGGCCTCCGGACAGGTGGAGGTGCAGCTCCAAATGCGGCAGATGCTCTGACATGAGATGGAATAAGGGGGCTGCGGTCCCAGGGTCCTGCTGAATCGGACGAGAGGTGGCAGACCTCTCGGTGGTATCCCCTGGGCCGAAACGATGAGATTCTGTCTGCACCGTCCTGGAGACAGATCAAACAAGAAAATTAATACTGAAAAAGAAACGATATAATCAAAGGAGGACAATTTATTTCAAAGGAAAGCAATATCAGCAAGAATTTAAATGGCAAGAATTTAGATAAAAGTTTTTCCTAAATGTGATTAAGTACCTCAAAAACTTATATCTTATATCCTACTACAGGCTGTAGTGATACTTTAGTTCGAGTACCACTACGAACTGAGACATAACTCAGAGCTCTAGACCGGCATGGGCTACTACTAAAAACGTGTTATGACCCGCACCCAGTTTAGAGGCACGAGAAGTGGGTACATCCAGCCTACGCCGTAGTGTCGACGTTAGAACGATGTCCTAGGTTACATACATCTCACAGTATAAATGTACATGTATAAAGATATACTCTCCAATTGGAGGACAATACAGAAGGTACAACTCAATAACAATTCTATGATAAAAATAGTATGATAAGATAGATATGAAATCTCAAAAGAGAATACAAACAGAAGAAAATAAGTCTAAGTGTCTAAACGAAACTAACATCTCAACATCCAGAAATAATACAACTCAGATAGTCAAACACAAATGACATAATAAAATAAGATAAAAACCTAGCTATCTATCCTAGGCTATAGGGATGATGTCGTCAGCTAGAGCTGGATCCTCATGTGGGTCCAACTCACAAGTGTCGTTTAGGCCTGCTCCGTAATAAGTAGGGAATGGAGTAAGATACATAAAACGTTGTAAGAAATATACGTGAAAGATAAGAGAGACATTTGTAAACTGGAAATATCTATATGGTAAGTAAGAGCTATAAGTGACTAAGTGATTTAGAGCACAAGATGGTTATGTAAACAGGTTGGGTTGCACATGAATAAGCTACGAATTTGCACATGAATACCTACTGGAGATAATGATCACATAACCACTTCTACTCACCCCTACCCCAATCAATACACAAGGCTCCAGTCAAGTTACGTTATTGCACATGAATAACTACTTTTATATATGAAGCTTATGTAAACATGAGTGTACATGAGAGCACATGAGTGTACATGAAGTCCTATGAAAACATGTGTATACATGAATAGATACGAGTACAAGGAATATATGATGCATATGATAAAGTACATAAACATGAAATACCCGATGTACTAGAGGGGGATAACATATCATTAAAAGATCCATATAGTTCTAATCCGTGATAACAATGTGACAGCATCAAGTAAAGTAATATAGAGCAAGAATATAAGTTCTAGCAAGTATGAAATGATCAAAGAATACACTCGCCTGATATCCTGAATGACTGATGAGATTAGATGTCCGTACAGGAGTAACTGAGTCCTATTTAGAGCAACACAGTTACAATATATCCAAGATGTTATAAATGAAGTATACAATACATTCTACATGATTCTAGGTCGTTCTAGGTCAAAGTCAACTCTTGCTCAACTCTGGTCAACAATCTAGTCAAACTAGGTCAACTCTTGTCAAACTAGTCTAGGTTTTGGTCAAACTCAAGTCCACAAGATCAATTAGGCCTATTGGGGTTAAAAATAGTCAAACTAACTCCTATGTATATATACCATATATATATACATAGTTATTTAGTATATGATACCTATATATAGAAAGTTCACAATAGATACATACATACATCTATATGGCATATATACAGCCATATATAATAACATATACGTGTACATACATATATAATAACATATATATATATATATATATATATATATATATATATATAGACATGGTGAAGCTGCTCCTCTCCGGCTCGTGGACTCTCGACGAGCCGTGTCCCTGCTAGGGCCGTCGCTCCAGCTCGCCGTCGGGGTAAGCACCGCCGGTCGGTGACCCCCGCCCCCCCTCTCTTCCCATGTCCACGCCCCCGCCCGACCTCCTCGCATTCTTTGGCCTCCCTTTCGGTCCTGATTTCTTCTTCTCCTCCTCTGCGCCTCCCGCTCGCCGCCCATCCGCTAATCACCACCACCCTCCTTCCTCCGTCATCATCGTCTTCTGCCACCCTCCCTCCTTTCCTCCCCCTCCGCCCTGTCCCGGTCGATCCTCCCTCCGGCCGTCACCCGTCCTCCCTCAAGTCTTATCAGCCTGCCAGGCGTCATCCCCTTGGAGCCGCTGGCTCGAAGGAGCCCCCCACCCTCCTCGGGATACGAGCTAGGCATCATCCCCTCATCGGGATACGAGCCACGTGCCCGTTCTCCATCTCTTTATTTTTTGAAATTGTCTGGGGGTTCGACCGATGGAGGCCACGTGCCCTCGGTCCCCGATCTCCCCTGGGGGGTCGTGATGGACTCTAGTATAGTCAATAAATTTTTGTACCTGGGCCACGTGGCAAGGTGTGGTGGCAGCACACCTTTTGGTGCGACTACGTCAGCCCGTTTGGGCGCAACCTACAACGCGAGCGGGGGCGCATCCCATCCATTGCTGGATCCCGTGCACCATAGCGTAGAGCCCACCATTCTGCCGGCGTCAGCGTACGCAGTTGGGTGGGCTTCTCCCCCTGCACCACATGTTGGCGTAACTTATCATCATCCTCCCATTTTTCTGTTTGTGTCGAGTGTGGGCGCACCTCACCCCATCAGTCTGGCCCCATTGGGCGCACCCCTCCTTCCCTTCCCTCCGTCTCCTAGTATGGCTCCATTGTGCGCGAGCCCTCCGACCCTCCCCTCACTTGCGCCAGGGGTGGGCACAACACCACCATTCCCGTTTCCTTCTCCTTTTGTGCCTCATGTCCAGTCGGGCGTAGTCCTCCCCTCCCCATTCCACCCTCAATGTGCGCCGGGAGTGGATCTTCCCCTCTCTTCCTCTTTGTACCCTCCTCTTTTAACTTTTCCATCGGTAGATGTGATGTTTCTCTCCGATGCGGCAGGTCAGCTGGGCGCTTCTACTGGCGCTACCCATCCCCTGCCCCCTCTGGGCTACCCGCTGGGTCTGGCGAGCATGCACCCAAGGATCCATCCGGATCAACCCCCCCTTCCTGGATGAGAGACTCTCCCTTCCAGGCTCTGTGTCATCTAGCGTAACCCCAATTCTGGTACTCCCAGCCCCAGGCGCATCTCTTCGCCTGCCTACTTCCTTTGCTGACATCCTTCGTCCCGATAGGGCACCCAAGCTGGGACTCCTGTTCCTGGACGTCCCACTTCCCGGTGTCGAGTACCCGCAGGCATCTTCCATGTCGACTGTGCCATTCACTAACCAGGAACTCTCATCTCAGGCAACCTCCTTCCCCTACACCTTGGTCCTCAAATTCTCAGCAGGCTGCCCCAAGCTTGCCAGGGTAGCAGAGGTTATTACTAATTGGCGATTAACGGCGGAGTATAGGGTAGCCCCCTAGACCCGATGCATATTCTGCTACCCCTATCCTCCGACCTGGACCATAGGACGGTATGGTCCAAAGGCACCGGGCGGGTCAACTCCCACCAGATGAAGATTATCAAGTTGTCACCGCACTTTAACACCAAGGAAGACTCAGCGACGGTTGCCGCATGGGTCACCTTACCCAATCTCTCTTTCATTTGTATCGTTCTGGCAGCCCTCAAGTGTATAGCCAACTCTTTCGAAACTTATGTGGCTACCGTCGACGAAACCAGCAACCTGACAAAAGCTTACTACGCTAAGATATGTGTGGAACTTGACCTCACATCAGACCCCCCCAACCATATCCTTATTAAACTTGGCAACCAAACTCACACTCAGTAAATCATCTACGACAACCACGTGATCTTCAGCACCCACTGCCATTTACATGGTCACCTATCGAAGCACTGCCGTCGTCTTCATCCAGAGCTGAGTAAGAAATCAGAGAGGGCCGATCCCAATCCCAAAAAAAACCAGTGCCACAGACTTGACCAATCACCCCTGCTTCTTTTTCTGAACTCCCACACCATATTCAACTCCAGCGAAGGCAAATCTAGCAGAGGCAATTCAGCAGAAAAAGCAGTGATCCCCTACAACCCACTTAACCTTTCCCTGTCCAATTAATTCAGCTCCCTCACGTCAGAAGCTATAGACTCCCCCCAAGATTCGGTCAGTCATGCTGACCTCGACTAGGACCCCGAAACGGCCTTCGAGGACCTCAGCGTCCGTCTCTCCGAGGATTTAGAAAAGTCCTCCCTAGCACCTCCGATAGCCGCCGACCTGCATACTAAGCCCGGCCACTCCACCGTCGATGCTCTAGCCATCCTAGGGCCAGAACAGATATTTAGAGGTCTTCAGGTCCTAGTCGCTGGATTCCCTCTCCAAGCAGAAGGTGACCAGATTGGCTTCTCCGACGACTCCCTCATCGTCCCCCCGGAGCAGCCCGACCTCGATTCAGCAGGAGAAACGATCGCTCCCTCTAAAAGCCCCGAAGAATCTTCCCTCGGCACATCACCTAAGAAGATGGGGGAACCATCCACCACCAACAGGAAAGCGGACAAAAAAGGGACCGCCAAATCCCCGTCCATGCACACTAGGTCCGCTACAAAGCGGTCCAACCAACACCTCCCAAAGCCCCATTAATACTGAACATTCTCTCCTGAAATGTCCACGGCCTGGCGAACAAACCTACGATGAGGAGAATCACCAGCCTTAAGAAAACCCACAAGATCGATATCTTGATCATCCTTGAACCCAAAATCTCATACAAGAGACTCAAATCCATTCAACTGCAGTTAGGCTTTCATTCGGCCATTACCGGCAGACACGACATCTGGACTCTCTGTTCCAAAGCCGTCAAAATTGGTGTCATCCACGATTCCAGTCAAGCCCTGTCTTGCTGGATGGAACATCCTCTTATCCCCTAACGTGCCATCCTTTCTGCGGTACATGGTAGTTATGACATTGCAGAATGCACACACCTATGGCATGATCTCCTGGACACCTACCACCATAACCGCAACCTCCCATGGCTCTACATTAAAGATTTTAACGCCATTACTTGCAGAGAAGAGAAGATTGGAGGCCGCCCTTCCCCTCTCTCCGCCATGCAAGACTTCAACAACTTCATCTTCAACTCCCACCTTACCTCCCTTCCATTCACCTGCAACATATTTACCTGGTACAACATGCAGGAAGGTGAACGTCGACAACTATCGCACCTTGATAGGGCATTAACGAACGCCCACTGGCTTGACACGGGGACAACCTCCAAGCTGTCTCACCTTAACGCTACCGAATCCGACCATGCCCCCTGCTGGTGGGAATCACCAGCATATCCAACCATTCCAGAAAGAGCTTCCGCTTCCTGGACTTCTGGAGCGAGCACCCCTATTTCTTAGAGGTCATCACAGAAGCGTAGAACAACACGGACTCCGTAGAACCCCTTAATCGCGTGGCCATTAAGCTCCAGGCCACGAGGAAACATTTGATAGCTTGGAGCAAGCAAGCTTACGGGGATATCTTCCAAGCCATTCATGAGGCGAAAGATGACGTGACTCGTGCTGAAGCGAAATACATGGCCGACTGTTCGTTTGATACCAGGAAGGCGCTGAATCTCACCAAAGCCATCCTCAAATTTAGGCTGAAGATTGAGACCAATTTTCGGAAGCAGAAAGCTAGGATCAAATGGGACAGCGAGGGGGACAACAACTCCAGCTTCTTCCATGCCTGCGCCAACAGGCGGAGACAAAAACTCACTCTCCATCAGATTGCCATAGACAACGACACCAGCATCGCCGACCAAAAGGGTATCCAAGAGGAGGCCACGAAGTTCTACTCCAGACTTTTTTCCAAGGAGACGGTAGTTAACGATAACACCTTCCTGGACGGGGTTCCCCAAATTATCAGCGACACAGACAATTTCCGGCTTGAACAGCCTTCCTCGGAGGAAGAAGTAAAAGAAGCAGTATGGGCCCTCGACGAGCACAGCGCCCTAGGGGCCAGACTGATTTTCAGGGGTTTTCTTCCGTACTTGCTGGGATATCATCAAGACTGACATCCACAACACGACCTCCGCCTTCCTCTAAGGAGCCACCTATCCCAGAGCCATATCAAGCACCAACCTTATCCTCATCCCAAAAAAAGACAACCTTGAGACATTCTGTGACTTTTGTCCTATCAGTCTCTGCACCTTTACCAACAAGATAATATCCAAGATTATTGCCTCCCGCATGGCAGGCCTTCTCCCAAAGATCATCTCGGAGGAGCAGAGTGGCTTTGTTCGGAGGAAAAATATCCAAGATAATATCATGCTGGCTCAAGAGTTAGCCACCTGCATAAAATTTCCAGCGTGAGGAGGAACATTGCTATCAAATTAGACATAGAGAAAGCCTACGACAGACTAGATTGGCTTTTTATGATATGTGTCTTCAGAGCCTTCGGCTTCTCTGAAACCTGGACCAACGTGGTATGGAGATCGATCAGCAACTCGTGGTTCTCCACGGTTATCAACGGCCAAGCTGACGGGTTCTTTAAATCCACTCGCGGGGTCAGGCAAGGGGATCCGCTATCCTCCCCCATCTTCATCATTACGGCGGATGCGTTGAGCAGAAACCTTAATAAAATGACGAGCACCCCCAACTTCCAGTACTACCATACGGCCAGCGGCTGCCCAATCATCACCCACCTGGCCTTCGCTGACGATATCCTTATATTCTCAGCCGGAGACGCAGGTTTGGTGGATGTCGTCCACAATACGCTCCAGATCTATGAAAGGTGCTCAGGGCAGAAGGTCAAATCGGATAAGAGCATCATCTACACCTACTATAATATCAAGAGAGAGTAAGCGGCTAGCATATCAACCACCACATCAATCCCCATCAAGCACCCTTTATTCCTCTACCTTGGGTGCCCCCTCGTGTGTGGGAAATCCATCACCGAGATTTTCGAGAACCTGACTAATCGCATCATGAAGAAGCTCGAGGGTTGGCACAATGCCACCATATCCCCAAGATGCAAGATTATCCTCATCAATCATGTCCTCACCTCCATTCCCTTCTACACCCTGGCAGCGTGCTCCCCCCTCCCTCCTCCAAGAAAGTCCTATCCTACATCGAGAGCATTTTTAGCAATTTTCTCTAGGGTCACAGCGGCGGCCACGAAAAGCACCATTGGGCTAGTTTGGACACCACGGCTCACCCCACTGGCGAGGGGGTCTGGGTTTTTCCAAACTTTCCCACATTGTTAACACTTTTTCGATAAAAATTGTGGTGGACGCTTTGCAGTAGTAAGAACATATGGTCCAGGTTCATGAACGCCAGATATTTCAAGCATATCCACCCGTCCACGACCATCGCTAACAGCAGATCATCCGCAGCCTGACGCCGCATACTCCACGGTCGGGCCCTAGCCGAACCGACGATTCGCCTTAAGGTGGGCATTGGGGAAGCATCACCATTCTTGAGCGCTAGATAGGCGACTTCTTGCTTACACCTACCCCGGCGGCTCCCAGAAATAACACTATCAAGGACCTATGGGGCCCGCCTAATAACTCCTAGAACTGGATTAAAGTCAGGTCTTGGGCTGGGTCCGAAGTGACCGATTACATTTATTGTAGCAGTTTAAGGATCGGACCGGATGCAGATAAGCTTGTGTGGTCGCCCGACGGTGCTGGCGCCTTCTCATTTAAGTCTGCCATAAAAGTTATCCTGGGCAACGCGGTCCCGTCCCATACCATTGCCTCTTTCTGGCAGACGTACATCCCCAAGAAGTGGTCCTTCCTCATCTGGAGAGCCCTACGCAATATCCTTCCCACTGACGACAAGCTCAACGCAATCGAATTCAGCCTCGCGTCTGCATGCATATGCTGCTAGAATCGACAATCGGAAACAGCCAACCACATCCTCAGTCATGGGGACCTACCGGTCAAGGTCTGGAGAGCTCTTTTCCAGCGTTGCAGATTGCCTCATAGAGGCGATAACTTTCACCATCTCATGGACACCTGGGCTTCAACATCCCACGGCCACCAGATCGTCGCTGCGGCCGCCACGTGGGTTATCTGGAAAAATTAGAATAAGGCTAGATATAAAGGCTAACAGTACAGCACGGACCAACTAATTTGGAAGACCATTCGCCAATGCCACAAGCGGAGACCCCTCTGTAGGCATGGCCCAGAGGCTTTCTGGAACTCTCTCCTTTCCTCGGCTTAGCCGTTTTGCTTCTGTTTGCCTCTTCTTTTGTCAGTATACGTGTATAGGCTTCGGCATTTTGCGCCTTATGGTATACTTGTAAAGGTTCGGCCTTTCGGCTCCATTGAATAAAATGATTGGTTCACTCAAATATATATATATATATATATTATAAACTCCCCTTTTTATTAATCCAGGCTCAAAATGCCGACGCCTGACACGTATACAAGGCCGAAAGGGCGCCTATACAAGTATACCACCAAAATAAAAGAAAAAATGGGAAAAAAAGGGAGAGACAACTCGACTGCCCAGGGTTAGGGAAAGAACGAGGACCAGAATCCCCTCGGATAGAGGGAGCACAGGGTGCTCCGCTTATGGCATTGGCGGAAGATTTCCCGAGCGAGCTGGTCGGCTGAGTATTGGTAACCTTCGTATCTCGCCTTGTTGCAATTTTTCTAAATTGCCTATGTTGTGGCCGCTGCGATGATCTGGTGGCCATGGGAAGCTGTGCCCCATGATACCGCTAGATCGTGGAAGCGACCACCTCCTGGCTTAATTCTGTAGTGCTGGTTAAGGGTCCTCCAGACGCTGCTCGGCAGGCTCCCTTGACAAAAGATATGGTCGATAGTCTCCATCTGACGGTCAGAGCAGCAGTTGCAGGCTGATGCTAAGCTGATCCCATTGGTGTTGAGGATATCATCAGTAGGCAGTTTCTTCCTAAAGACTCTCCATATGAGGAAGGACCACTTCTTGGAGCTGCAGGTGTGCCAATAGTACGTAGTGGAGTGATACGGCCGTCCCCCTACTTGGACTGCAATTCTCGTCGATTTCACCGAGAATGCTCCCGAGGCCTCGAGAGTCCACTTCAGTTCATCGGCATGACTACTGTTTCTTAATCCTCTCAGTCTAATGCTCTCCTCCGTTTCGATGCCGGCCCATTTGCGGATCTTGTCCTAGTTCCAGTCTTTAGTAATAGGGTTCCACAAATCTCCGATCCTACTATTTTTCGTGGTTTCCGTGAGATTCGATATTAAGCTATCCCCGGTCCATCTTTCCAGGAATGGAGCCGACTCACCGGCACCCAATTGGAGTCTCATCGTAGGCTCGGCAAGGTCTCGCCCGATTAGGATGCAACGCCAAGCCGCAGAGGATTTGCTGTTGGATATGGCCATCGACGGATGGATGTGCTTAAAGTACCTGGTCTTCATATACCTTGTCCATGAATTCTTACTCGTACGGAGTTTTCACCACAATTTCATCGAGAACGCTTTAATGATGTAATTGAGTTTGGTGAATCCCAGACCCCCTCCCTCAGTAGGATGACCAATGGAATCCCAGCTAGCCCAGGGATGCTTGTCTTGGCCGTTACAATGTCCCCAGAAGAAATTATAAAAGATCTGCTCGATCGATGAAAGAACCTTCAAAGGGGGAGAACATGCGGCCAGGGTGTGTTTGGGAATGGAGGTGAGCACGTATTTAATGAGGATCATCTTGCCGCCTGGGGATAAAGTGGCATTATGCCATCTACTAAGTTTATTCCTGATCCTTTTGATCAATTTCTCGAATGTGCCAGCGCTGGATTTTTCGTACAACAGAGGACACCCGAGATAGTTGAACGGAGGATGATCCACTGAGAAGGCAGTTAAGTTGGAGAGTCTGATTGCGTGGTCTCTTTTAATATTGTGGTTGGCATAGATGACACTTTTGGAAGGGTTGATCTTCTGTTCAGAGCATGTGGAGTACCTCTGGAGGGTGTTGTGGACCACCGCTATGGCTCCTTCGTCCCCGGCTGAGAAAATGAGTAAATCGTCGGCAAAAGCCAGGTCGGTAATGATAGGACATCCACTGGATGTGTGATAGTGAAGGAAATTCAGGATGCTAGTCATGTTGTTAAGGTTCCTGCTCAGGGCATCTGTCGCGATGATGAAGATAGTGGATGATAGAGGGTCTCCTTGTCTCACCCCTCGAGTGGATTTAAAAAATCCCTCTACTTGACCGTTGATGACCGTGGAGAACCAGGAGTTGCTAATGGATCTTCACACGGTGTTGGTCCGAGTTTCAGAGAAGCCAAAGGTCCTGAAAACCCAGATCATAAATTGCCAGTCCAGTCTGTCATAAGCTTTCTTCATGTCGATTTTGACAGCGATGTTTCCTCCTCTCACTGGAAACTTTATGCAGGTTATTAACTCTTGAGCCAGCATAATGTTGTCCTGGATGTTCCTCCCTCGAACAAACCCACTTTGATCCTCAGAGATGATCTTGGGGAGAATCTCTGCCATTCTGGTTGCGATAATTTTAGATATGATCTTGTTGGTGAAAGTACAAAGACTGATAGGACGAAAGTCATGGAACGACTTCGGGTTTTCTTTTTTCAGGATAAGGATCAGGTTGGCGCTGGAAATGGCTTTGGGGTATGTGGCTCCTTCGAAGAATACAATAGCTGCTTCTGTGATATCCTGCTCGATAATGTCCCAACACGTAAGAAAGAAGACCCCCGAAAAGTCGTCCGGTCCCGGTGCACTGTCAATGTTCAGAGCCCACACCACATCTTTCACTTCCTGGGCTGTAGGGAGGTATTCCAACTTGGCGTTGTCGTTGTCATTAATGAGAGTGGGGATTTGCTCCAGGAAGGCATTCTTTTTGTGAACCGTCTCTTTGGAGAATAATTTGGAATAGAAATCTACAGCGGCTATATGAATGCTCTTTTAGTCAGTAATGATGTTCCCGTTATCGTCTATAGTATGGTGAATTGATAGCTTCTGTGTGCGACCATTGACGCAGGCATGAAAGTATTTCGAGTTTTTATCCCCTTCGTTGTCCCATTTCAATCTCGCTTTCTGCTTCCAGAAATCAGTCTCTACTTTGAGTCTGAATTTAAGCATGGCCTTTGTGAGATTTAAGGTGTTCCTGGCCGCCGAGGAACGATCCGAAGAGAACTTGCCTTCGGCACGGGTGACGTCGTCCTCGGCGATCCGAACGGCTTGAAAAATGTCCCCGTAAGCTAGTTTGCTCCAATTAGACAGGGCTTTCCTCGTTTTCTTGAGCTTGTTGTTAACCCTGGAGAGGGGGTTGGGTGAATCCACGCTGTTCCAAGCTTCTGCGATGATGCCCAAAAATTGGGGGTGCTCGGTCCAGAAGTCGAGGAATTGGATTTCTTTTTGGATGGATTAGTATTTTTTTAATTTCTACCTGTAGAGGGGCATGGTCGGATTCTGAGGAGTTGAGATGAGACAGGTTGGTTGTGATCCCCATCCCGTGCTAGAGGTCATTCATGAGTGCTCTGTCAAGACAGGAATATTGACGACCTTCTTGTATGTTGCACCAGGTGAAAGCATTCCCGGTGAACTGAAGCGAGGCTAGATGAGCATTGAAGATAAAGTTGTTGAAGTCGTGCATGACCGTGATTGGAGGGGGGCGACCCCCGGTTTTCTCTTCTCTGCAGGTGAGCGCATTAAAGTCCCCAATGCAAAGCCAGGGAGAGTTGGTGTAGTTTAGGTGGATGTCTAGGAGATCGTTCTAGAGATGTTTTCGCTCTGTAATATCACAGCTGCCATGGACCGCGGAGATGATGGTGCGCTCGGGAAGCATGGGATGTTCTAACCAGCAGGAGAGGGCCTACCTGGTATCCTGGATACTTTCGATGTTGACGTCTTTAGTGCCGAGGATCGAGATATCGTGTCTGCTGGCGATGGCCGTGGGTAGGCCCAGCTGCAGTTGGATAGATTTTAATCTTTTGGGGGGATTTTGGGTTCAAGAATGATAAGGATAACAATCTTATGGATTTTCCAAAGGCTTGTGATTCTCCTTAAGGTAGGTTTGTTCCCCAGTCCGCGAACATTCCAGGATAGGATATTAAGCATTAAAGAGGTTATTGGGGTTTTTTTGATCCGCTTGGTGGCCGATCTGGTTTAGACGGTTGTGGTTTCAGCGGGTCCTATCTTGACAATGACCCCGTTCGAGGTCGAAGCTTCTACCTTTGTCGAGGCATGAGGGTCCCGAGTTGATTCCTCGAGTTGGATCGGGGGAGGGCCGATCGATTCCCCAGCGGAGTCCAGTATGGGGTCCTCTGGGGGATGACTAAGGAGTCACTGGCGCTTCCAATCAGAAGTATTGTTTGATGGAGAGGGAATCCAGCGGCTTGAATCTGTTGTCCTCTCCGAACTAGGTCTGGACCTAGAATGGTAAGAGCTTCTACAACAGGGTCTTCATTGGTGTGATGTTGCTCAGCGTGAATAGTAGCGGTGGTTGCCTCAACGTCCTCCGAGTAGGGGATCTCGGTAATGGCTTGGTCGACCTGGGGTACGTTGTTTCCGTTGTGGGTTCCGCATCCCCCAAAATGATAGCGTCGAATTTGTTGGAGAGAGTAAGAGCTTGGGCGTTGAAGGGGATCAAGGCTCTACTAGGGGGCTCATTCTTGTCTGATTTGTCGTCGCTGGAGCTGAATCGTGTGTGTGAGTTTAGAAGAGGTAGAAGAGGCGCCTTGGGTGTCCTCCCCTCTGTTGGCACTTTGTCATTCTGGACTGGTTTCTTCTTGAGTTCTGGGAGGAGACGGTGGTAATGTTTTGGGATGTGACCTCATAAATGGCAGTGGTTGTAAAACATAATATGGTTGTCGTAGAGGATTTATTGAGTGTGGGTCTGTTTGTCCAGTTTGATGGTGATAAAATTTGGTGGTTCGGCTGAAAGGTCGAGTTCCACACATATTTTGGCGTAGTGAGCCTTGGTGAGGTTGCTGGTCTCAGGGGCTGTGGCCACATACGTACCGAAGGAATTGGCAATACGCCTAAGTGCCGCTGGGACAAAGCAGATGAGGGGTATATTAGGCAGGGTAACCCATGCGACGACCGTCGCTGAGTCTTCTATGGTGTTAAATCCTGCTGACCACTTGATGATCTTCAGCTGGTGGGAGTCAATCATGCAGGTGCCTTTGGACCAGACGACCCTGTGGTCGAGGTCCTAGGATAGGTGGAGAAGAATGTGCCTGGGATCGAGGGGGGCTACTCGGTAGTTAGCAGATAGTCTCCAGCTGGCTATCACCTCCTGCACCCTGGAGAGTTTGGGGCATCCAGTGGAAAATTTGAGGATGAAAGTGTGGGGGAAGGAGGATGACAGAGATGTCAATTCCAAGTCGTTAAAGGGAACTAAAGGCACAGGGGAGTCCCGTGAGTACTCGATATCCGGAAGATTGACGTTAGGGAAAAGACAACACTACTCGATAGCTAAATCCGGACGAACCTTGGTAGCGTAGGACTCTGGAGAAGCTCCGGGCAATGGAGGATCCAGAGGCTCTACTCAGGAAGCCGGTAGGATGAGCGGGGGAGGATAATGCTGGAAGCGGGTGGAGGGGGCGACGAAACCCGTCGGAGGAACCCTAACAGATAAGGAGAAAGGAGGAGGCCCAGACACGGAAATAGGGCAAGGCAGGGCGATTGCAATACTGTAGACAGGGTGGGACACCGCTACCGGTCCAAGCATCATCGGAGGCGATAATGGACGAGCCGGCAGGACCGAGGAGTCTGAGACCCCCGAGGCGGCATCGGCCAAGGTCGTAACCACCGGGGGAGAGGGGAGACAAGCCACATAGGCAGTAGGCATGGAAGAAGCCGGGCAAGAAGGTGCGAAGGCCGAACCGGTATCCAAGGGGGTGACAAGGGGGGAGGGGGGTGCGCCACGGGGAAGGAGGGAGGGGGAGGTGCCGGGGAGGCGAGGGAAGGAGGCTGCATAGAATGCTGCATGGAGGGGAGGGCATAGTGCACCGGGGGCTCAATGGAAGATGTACAGGCATAAGAAATAGGGGTAGGAAGGGGTGTAGAACCCTAAAGGGGGGGTGAATAGGGAAATTAAAAATTAACTACAACAATTGATGCAATAAAGACAATTGAAAGTAAAGAGTAGAAAGATCAAACGCAAGGATGTATCCTGGTATCCTCTTTTGAGGCAGTCCAGTCCCGGAACTCTCTCCGGCTTTAATCCACTATTTAACCAAATAGTACACACGAGCTTGGATCCGAAGAACTCGCCAACTTCAACACGAGTTTGGATCCGAAGACTCGCCAACTTCTACACACGAGTTTTCTTACGAAGGCTCGCCAACTTCAAACAAAAGAGAATGAGAACTTGTTGATCTTCTAACACGTGAAGATCGAAATGTACAACTCTTTAATACTCTAGCACTTTGGGAGAGGATGACAATAAAAAGCTTGGAAGAGTATTAATGGTGGAGCTCTTGGTTGTTGAAAAATTTATGGAAGAGTTGGTGAAGAAGCTCAAGAGAGAGAGAGCTTTCTTTTAAAAGAGAACCAAGAGTTGGTGGCATTTAATGCTCTGAATACAGACAGACCGGCATGCCGTCGATATGCAGCGGCATACCGTCGGTATATCGGCCAAATAGTAACGGTCATATTAAAGACCGTTTGAGAGCATTAAATGCGGCCATTAATGCTAGTCAGAGCAATTCAAAAACCAAATATTTGAAACTCGGTATACCGCCGGTATGCCGGAGCATGCCGCCGGTATGCCGACAATTTGTCACAGCAAGTTTTGAGTTGCTAAAAATGGTATATCATCGGTATGCCGGAGCATACCATCGGTATGCCGACAATTTGTCATAGCAACTTTTGGGTTGCTAAAAGCGGTATACCGCCGGTATGCCGACAATTTGTCACAGCAACTTTCTAGACAAAAAGATTGGTATACCGCCGGTATGCCGGAGCATGTCGTCGGTATGCCGACTATTCGTCACAGAACTTTCTGGATGCTAAAAACGGTATACCGCCGGTATGCCGAAGCATACCGCTGGTATGCCGCTCTGTAGGTATTTGATTTTTGACTTTGTTCTTTTTACTGTCATTCGCCCTTAGGTGTTTACAGATATACCTAGACTAGTACAGACTCGAGGACTCTAAGCAGAAGACGCCGTCTTATGCAGGGAACGCCGGTAACTGCTCCAGTCTTCAATGAAGAAGGTGATTGCTCTTGAACGGAAGAACTCCATGTAGTAGATCTTCTGAGAATATTTGAATCTGAAGAACAGAAGACTAAACTACGAAGATGCTGTTAATTAATCAAAATAAAATATGCAAACAAACTCCTCCATTTTGATAATTGACAAAAGAGAGAGATAGCATCTTCAGGGAGTAGCTCCCCCGTAGGTAGACAGCTCCCCCTCAATACGATTTCTCCCCCTTTGTCACTTAGTCAAAGATGGAGATAATAATAGAAAAAGTGCATAATAAAAATGACACGAGTATATAAAGAGAAGCATGCATTAATATATTGAAGTAAGAAGTGAATACATGCTTGACCCATACATATCATAGTGAAAAATATAAAAGACTCTCCACAACGAGAGCCGGACACTAGAGATAACCATAGATAAAGTCCCCGAAGGACAGCAAACAACAAGTACCAACCACACACCGGTCCCCGAAGGACCACAAAAGACAACAGAAAAACAAACACATAAAAACTAAAACACGCATAACACGAGACCATCACCCAAAAGGGAATCCATCCCTACTCATCAGCCGAATCGTCATCATCACCCTGAGCTTGCTGGAAGGTGCCAAAAGGATCAATGCCGTCAGGGTACATAAACCCATAGGCATTGGGATCAGAGAAGCACGGGGCCGCGTACATGGGATCCGGAAGATTAAGAACCAGAAAAGCATTACGGTTTTGAAGAGTGCGCTGAATAAAGTACCCCTGATCGTGGAAACGAGACTGGATCAGGACGCCAAGTCCACGAGTGTGGGCCCGCATCTGCTCCTCCGCCTGGGCCATACGTATATCGAAGTGCTGCTGAGTGAGAGGCATATAACGGCCCGAAGCAGGAGGGGTAGATGTGGGAGCAGCAGGAGTGGATGCCGGTTGCTCTTGGGAGGATGAGGCACGGGAAGTAGAGGCGTCAGCAAGGGTACGGAAGACAGCAAGATATTAGGGGATGCCATCCGAGGAGCAAAGAGATAGGTCAACTTGTTTGGCCTCCAGAAGCAGAGTGATAAGGGAGCCATAGTAGAGGTTCTGCTTCTCCGAAGGCAAGACACGCCGAAAGAGCAGAAGAAGAGTCTTCGAGAAGGAGAACCGCTTCCGGGCATAGAGATAATACATGCAGACGAGGGCATCACCGGTGATTGCGTCATAGTTCCCGCCCTTAGGAAATAGTGTGTGGCACACTATCCTATGGAGCTCGTAGTAGAATGGCTCCAGCTGGACAGAGAGGGCCGAGATGGCAGGAGGGTTGGGACCCTTGCAGATGATACGGCAGAATTCGTTAAAAGGTGACATCGTCGAGGAGTTGAGAGCACCCAAGGATGGTAACGCTTCCCCTTTGTTCGGGATGCCTAAGATGTTTCCCACTTCCCAAGATATTAGACGGAAGTGGCGGTCATTGACCATAGATTGAATGGCGGATGGATCGTCGTCGTCCCCTCTCATGTTGTAATAGAAAAGTCGGACAGCAGTGGGGTAGACGGGTATTTGGCGCCGAAGTAGAGAGGAGAGTTTGGCGTCATCAAACAAGGGGACGTGACCGGGAAAGAGGTTCCAGTTGATCGCCCGTCCCTTGAACACGTTGTGATGGACGAAGTGCTGGAACCAAAGCTCGGCCGCCAGAGAGTTGAAGAAGACGCGTTGGTCATAGCCGGTAGGTAGCGCCACCGGGACGAAAGGGTTGAACATGGAGGAGGAGGAGGATCGGGGGAGCTTAGGGTTTGCCATGAAGAGAGATTGTGTTTTGGTTCTTTGGAGTGGATGAAGGAGGAGTAGGAGAAGTGTTGGAAGAAGGAGGATTTTAAAGAGGAGAAGGAAGATGAAGAGATGATTTGAAAGGGGAGGAGGGGGGAACGGTTGTAGAGGAGAAGTAAATGAAATGGAGTTGAAAAGGTGGTGGGTAGTTAAGAGGGTGGAGTAAAAAGAGGAGAGAAAGGGGGGAAGTGATTGAAAAGTAATAAATGAGATGGAAGATGAAGAGAGGGGTAGTTAAGATAGATGGGATGGATGAGAGGGAATAAAAGAGGGTTTAAAAAGGAATAAAGGAAGAGAGATAAAAAGTGGGCCCGGATCCTGAGCAGGTGTCCTGTCCGCTTCTATCTGGCATATCGGCGGTATGCCGACGTGTACCGACGGTATGCCGAGTTTCGAAATAGAACCTAATTCTGATTCGAAAAACGGCATGCCGCCGGTATACCGCCGTATACCGTCGGTGTGCCGGCCGAGAGGGATTATGGATCAAAAGATAAAATGCCTAATTCACGGCAAAGAAAGGTGGAGCGATCTTCCGGGAGCAGTTTTGTGAAAATATCGGCTAATTGATAGGTAGTATCAATAAATTCAAGACGAATATCTCCATTTTGTTGATGGTCACAAAGAAAATGGTGTCTAATTTCAATGTGCTTCGTGCGTGAGTGACAAATTGGGTTTTTCGTGAGATTGATAGAGCTAGTGTTATCACATTTAATAGGGGTGCATGAATGAGAAATGCCATAGTCTAAAAGTGTTTGTGACATCCAAAGAATTTGTGTACAACAACAACCAGCCGCAATATATTCTGCCTCAGTGGTAGAAAGAGCAACAGAATTTTGCTTCTTACTAAACCACGATACCAAAGACTTCCCGAGGAATTGACATGTGCCACTAGTGCTTTTTCGATCAATCTTGCATCCGGCAAAATCTGCATCCGAAAAGCCATGAAGCTCAAAGGATGAGGATTTCGGATACCAAAGACCCATGTTAATGGTGCCTTTGAGATAACAAAAAATGCGCTTAACGGCACACAAATGAGATTCCTTTGGATTGGCTTGATATCGTGCACATAAGCAAACACTAAACATGATATCAGGACGGCTAGCAGTTAAGTAAGGTAAGCTACCGATCATACCTCTATACTTACGAATGTCGACCGATGTACCATCTTCATCATTGTCAAGCTTTGTCGTTGTGGCCATAGGAGTCCTCATTGATTTGGATGAGTCGAGATCGAAACGCTTGAGGAGGTCCTTTGTATATTTTGCTTGATTGATGAAGGTTCCTTTGGGACCTTGCTTGATTTGTAACCCCAAGAAGAAGGAAAGTTCATCCATCATACTCATTTCAAACTCTTCCTGCATAACTTTAGCAAATTCTACACAAAGTGTGTTGTTAGTAGAACCAAAAATAATATCATCGACATAAATTTGAACCAATAAGAGAGTCCCATCATGGGATTTAATAAAAAGTATGGTGTCAACTTTCTCCTTTGAAAAATTGTGAGGAACAAGAAAAGAGCTAAGACGCTCATACCAAGCACGGGGAGCTTGTTTGAGGCCATAAAGGGCTTTATGGAGTTTGAAGACGTGATTAGGAAATTGAAAATCTTCAAAACCGGGAGGTTGTTTAACATAAACTTCCTCTTTAATAATACCATTTAGAAAAGCACTCTTAAAATCCATTTGAAATAGCTTAAAGTCATTAAAACAAGCAAAGGCACAAAGCATACGAATGGATTCAAGACGTGCAACCGGAGCATAGGTTTCGTCGTAGTCAATGCCTTCCTCTTGGTTATAGCCTTGAGCAACCAATCGGGCTTTGTTACGAGTCGCTAACCCATCTTCATTAAGTTTGTTGTGAAATACCCATTTAGTTCCAATAATGGGATGATTGCTAGGTTTTGGGACAAGTTCCCAAACCTTGCTTCGCTCAAATTGATTTAGCTCCTCTTGCATAGCTATCATCCAAAACTCATCAAGAAAAGCATTATTAACGTTTTTAGGCTCTATTTGAGAGTTAAAAGCCACATTGGCACAAAGATCACGAGTGGCGGATCTTGTGCTAACACTTGAGGAAGGATCCCCAATGATAAGCTCCTTAGGATGATTGGTGATAAATCTCCATTCTTTTGGGAGATCCTTTTGAGGAGGCTCGAGAGAAGGAGACTCTTTTGATGGGGTCACAACTTTATTGTTAGATGAAGAAGGACGATCCTCAATAGAGGAGTTCTCCAACCCAAACGAGATGTCATCAATATCCTCGGAAGAGGAGAATGTAGAAGAGTTGAGTTCATTAAAAGAGACATTGATTGACTCTTCGACAACAAGACTTCTTTTGTTAAAAACACGAAAACCTTTACTATGAGTAGAGTATCCAAGGAATATTCCTTCATAGGCTTTTTTCTCAAACTTGCCTAGGTTATCCTTGGTATTCAAAATAAAACATTTGCAACCAAAAACTTTCAAATATTCAATAGAGGGAATTTTGTCAAACCAAAGCTCATAAGGAGTCTTTTTAGAAATAGGTCTAATCAAGACCCTATTAATAACATGACATGCCGTATTAACGGCTTCCGCCCAAAAATATTGGGGGAGCTTATATTGGTTTAACATAACCCGGGCCATATCGCCAAGGGTTCTATTCTTTCTCTCCACAACACCATTTTGTTTAGGAGTACGTGGATAAGCAAAATCATGTCCAAAACCATTCTTTTCACAAAATCTTTTGAAATCAACATTATCAAATTCCTCTCCATGATCACTCCTAATTTTGTTGATAGAAAAATCTTTCTCATTTTGAACACGTTTACAAAAGGCAACAAATTCACGAAAAGTATCACTTTTGCAAGCA
Source organism: Iris pallida (assembly GCA_029216955.1). Taxonomy (NCBI): domain Eukaryota; kingdom Viridiplantae; phylum Streptophyta; class Magnoliopsida; order Asparagales; family Iridaceae; genus Iris; species Iris pallida. The sequence continues at coordinate 18,849,239 of JANAVB010023996.1, forward strand.
AGAAAAATAACCCAAGTAAATCTCGAAAAATCATCAACTAAAACGAAAGCATAAAGTTTGCCACCAAGGCTAGCTACTCTACTAGGCCCAAAAAGATCCATATGGATAAGTTGAAGGGGACTAGAAGTACTCACAGAGTTGATTGACTTGAAGGATGACTTGGTCAACTTACTTTTCTCGCATTCTTCACATACCATATCCTTTTTGAATGGGATACCTGGGAGTCCTCGTACAAGCTTCTTGGAGGCGAGGCGAGAGATGGTATCCATATTGGTGTGTCCAAGCCTCATATACCAAAGCCAACTCTCATCGTTCTTTGCAATTAGGCATCTGTCATTATTAGTACCTTCAACAAGATAAAGAACATAAATGTTGTTTTCTCTAATGCCTTCATAAACAATAGTTCCATTAGAACTATTGGTAATGTAGCATTTGAGTTTAACAAACTTGATATCATAGCCATTATCGGTAAGATGGCTAATACGAAGGAGGTTATGCTTGAGATTAGTAACAAGACATACATTATTAATACAAGGATAAGGAGGAGAGCCGATATTACCATTTCCAATAATATAACCTTTAAGATTGTTACCGAAGGAGACGTGTCCTTCCTTCTTCATCGATAGCGTTGTAAAAAGTGAAGCATCACCGGTCATGTACCGTGAACAACCGCTATCGAGAATCTACTTGCTTCTAGCATGAGAAGGATTCGTCACCTACAACATAAGTTAAAGATGAACATTTTGGTACCCATGATCTTATGGGTCCATGAGTGTTAGTCTTAGGAACCCATTTAAGAACTCTCATGTCAACTTGTTTTCTTGTATAACAAAAATTGGAAGTGTGATCGACCAAACCACAATAATTGCACTTCAAAGAAGATTTAGAAGAAGAAGTGTGAGTGTTGTGCATATGTGAGTTTCTAGTGTGAGAAGTTCTAACATGAGTGTTATGATGATAGTAAAATGCATGACGTGAGGTGTTCTTCTTAACAAAAGGTCCTTTTCTTGTGTTAGAAAAGGAGTTGTGTGTAGTGTTCATGTAAGAGTTATGCCTAGCATTGTGATGAGTGTGGGGGTGTCTTGGAGCATGCATGTGAGTGATATTCTTATTACCTAAATTCTTACTCCGTGTAAGAAGATCATTATACTCAATAGAAGTGTCATATTCTCTTCTATTAGCATCTTGACATTTGCGCATAGCAAATTCATAAGAGCTTCTCATGGATAGAATCTCATCATCCCTTTTCTTGATGGTGTCAAGAGATTCTTGAAAGTTGAGTCACAAAGACTCTATTTCATCCGTGTCAGAAATAGGAGATTTTCCCTTCACATCAATAATAATGCTTGAGAGCCTCTCTACTTCAAGTTGAAGAGCCTCAACCTCTTTGAGAGATTTCTTGTATTTATTTCGAACACCTTTGTGTTCTTCATGTAATTCAAGAATGGCTTTCTCCAAATCATCATAGGTAAGAGTGTTTAAGGAAAGATCATCAAGTACCTCATCAGTTGCCATGAGGCAAACATTTGTATTGTGTTTGCACTCCTTATCATTGTCCGAGTTACTAGCATCACTCTCACACCAAATGCTAGTGTTGGCGAATTTTTTAGAGGATGAGCTTCCTCTGCTTGGCTTCTCGTACTTGCTTGAATCTCTCCTTATCATTGGACAGTCCCGCTTGATATGTCCGGGTCTTCTACATTGATAGCATGCCGGATCTTCCTCATTTTCCCGTCTGGAGCGATTGGCTTTGTTGAATTTGAGGAATTTCCGGAAGTGCTTAGCTGTGAGAGCTATTTCTTCATCATCATCTGACTCATTGTCGTCGGAGCTCTCCTTGGAGTAAGACTTTGAAGCTTTGAGAGCAAGAGTCTTCTCCTTCTCTTTGGTCTTCTTCTTGTCCTTCTCTTGTGTGTAGGATTCCTCTTGATCCTTCATGTCGAGCTCGTGAGTCATAAGCTTACCCATGAGGGTCTCAAGGTTCATGACAGTTAGATCGTTCCCCTCAATAATTGCGGTAGCTTTAGGACTCCATACTTTCGTCAATCCTCTAAGGATTTTTCTGATCTTTTTATGAGCCGGATATTCCTTACCAAGAGAGGAGAGAGGATTAATAATATCACCAAATCGAGTAAACATAGAAGTAATAGATTCATCATGCTTCATTTTAAAAGACTCATATTCTTGCGTGAGTCTACTAATCTTAGACTCCTTCACTTGTGAAGTTCCTTCGTGTGTGACTTCAAGTAATTTCCAAATCTCATTGGAAGTCTTGCAAGTAGAGATTCGATTGAATTCACTACTGTCAAGAGCACAATAAAGAGCATTCATTGCCTTGGCATCTCGACTTGCAAGCTTCTTAATGTTTTCAGAAAGAGTGTCCCGAAGGGTGTCAGAAGCAATATCCTCAATAGCTCTGGAAGGAGTAGGAAGACCATTTATCACGCAATCCCATAAGTCAAAATCTATGGACTTTAGATAAATGCTCATCCTAATCTTCCAGTAGTTGTAGTTGGTACCATCAAATAGGGGAGGCCTATTTGTGGAGTGCCCCTCATTGTGAAACGTGTTGTTACTAGGGTTAGAGGCCATGGATCACTCAAGGGTGTAAATCCAAATCAAGAGAACAAAGCTCTGGTACCAATTGTAGAACCCTAGAGGGGGGTGAATAGGGAAATTAAAAATTAACTACAACAATTGATGCAATAAAGACAATTGAAAGTAAAGAGTAGAAAGATCAAACACAAGGATGTATTCTGGTATCCTCTTTTGAGGCAGTCCAGTCCCGGAACTCTCTCCGGCTTTAATCTACTATTTAACCAAATAGTACACACGAGCTTGGATCCGAAGAACTCGCCAACTTCAACACGAGTTTGGATTCGAAGACTCGCCAACTTCTACACACGAGTTTTCTTACGAAGGCTCGCCAACTTCAAATAAAAGAGAATGAGAACTTGTTGATCTTCTAACACGTGAAGATCGAAATGTACAACTCTTTAATAC